>CAUYQG010040638.1:0-23416 GCA_963574415.1 Tarsius wallacei
TGAAATGAAAGAAGCCGGGCTGGGTGGCTCAGCCTGTAATCCCGCGCCTTTGGGAGGCTGAGGTGAGTGGATTGCCTGAGCCCACGGGTTCGAGACCCACCTGGGCAAGCGAGACCTCATCTCTACAATAAATCAAAAAAAAAAATTAGCCGGGTGTGGTAGCGTGCACCTGTAGTTCCAGCTACTTGGAAGGCTGAGGCGGAAGGGTCAAGGCTGCGGTGGCCGGGAGCGGCCACTGCACTCCAGTCTGGGTGACAGAGTGAGACTCCAACTCAAAAAAAAAAAAAAAAAAGAAATGAAAGAAAAATGGACATCAACTAGAATTCACAGGAAGAGATAAGCAACACTACTAATGATAACTATATAGGCAGATATAAAATCCAGTATAAATGCATGTTGGTTTGTAACTCATTTCTTCTTCTGACCAAAATAACAACTGCATAAAACAATAATTATAAAACTATGTTGATCTTATAATGTATAAAGATGTAATATTAATAAAAGTAAAAGCATAAAGAAAGAGGCGGAAGGGAATGAAGCTATATGAGAATAAATATTTTTATACTATTGAAATTAGTTGGCTCTAATTCAAACTAGGTTTTCATTTTTATTTCATATATTTTTTAAAGGTCTCATTCTGTCATCCAGGCTGGAGTGCAGTGGCAAAATCACAAATCACTACAGACTCAGTCTCCTGTGTTCAGGCAATCCTTCTTCCTCAGTCTCCCAAATAGCTGGAATTGCTGGCATAAGCCACCATTCCTGGTTTATTTTATTTATTTGTTTGTTTGTTTGTTTGTTTGTTTGTTTGTTTTTTGAGAGATGAGGTCTTGCAATGTTGCTGAGGGTGATCTCAAACTCCTGGGCTCAAGCAATGTTCTCACATCAATCTTCCAGTGTGCTGAGATTACAGTCATGAGCCACCACACCTGTGGATTGTTTTAAATTAAAGTTAATTCCAATGTTCTATACAATTCCAATGTTGATAAAAAGCTAATTTATGAAAATAAAAAAATAAATATAAAAAGAAAACAGTAGTTGAATTAAAGGAACACTACCAAAATACCTATTCTGGGAGGGAAAAAGCAGTAATGGAGGAAAAGGAGAACAAAAAATATGACGCATATAGAAAGAAGTAACAAAATGGCAGCTGTAATTTTACCTTTATTCATAATTATAGTAAATATTAATGGATTAGATCTAATAAAGGTAAATAGTAGCAGTGATAATTTTTTAATGGTATGTTTCAAAAATATAAATAGTTTGGAAATAATAGTATGGTAAAAATATATCATACAAATAATAAACAAAGAACTAGAATGAATAACTGCAGTAGACAAAATAGACATTATGAAAAAAGTTACATAGAAAAAGAATAACTATGCACCTAACAACTCAGTTCTAACATATGAAGGGTTACCCCTCAAAAACTGGAATTATCTTTTGGATGGCAAGCCCCTTGTAGTACACTTGCTATTTGTTTCTTTGAAACAGTCAACAAAGTTTCTGTCTGCATGTTTTGAGAAGGTTTCCTCATGATTTGCAGAAGCAATGTCCCAGTTGTGGACAAACAGGTGACTGGTTCTTCCACCATGACAATGCACCAGCCCACACTGCTCTGAGTGTTCATCAGTTTTAGACCAAACACAGCATGACCCCCTGCCCCACATGCCCTATTCACCTGATTTCACTTCAAGCAACTTTTTTTGTTTCCCTGGATGAGATTACTCTTCCAAGGGAAACACTTCGCTGATGTGGAAAAACTGAAACAAAAAATGGCAACAGTACTAAAAGGCATAAAAATTTACAAGTTCAAAAACTGTTTTGAGCAGTGGAAAAAGCATCCAGATAGGTGTATAATGCATCAAATAAAGAGTATTTTGAAGATGACTGAAGTGCAAACATGTAAGAATAAATGCACGATTTTTTAATAAATTAATTCCATTTTAGGGTGGCCCTTCTTCATATATGTTGCCAAAATGAATTTAAATGAAAAGTTGAGAGTTAAATAACTATTCAATATTTCAGACCCAAAATTCAATAATAAAAATAGCAAGCACCTATAATATCTGTAAGAAAATAGCCTTTAACAACATTATAAACCAACTATGGCTTAAGAATTACCTATTGAACATCCAACAATAGCAGAATATGCATTATTCTCTAGTGCTCCTAGACTATTCACCAAGATACATCATATATTAGACCATAAAAAGCCTAAAACAATTTAAAAGGATGGACATCACAAAAAGTATGTTTTCCCGCCACATATAAAATAAATAGAAATCAATAACTAAAATTTGAAAAATGTAAACCAATGCAGTAATTAAATAGTGCATGTCTAAGTAACCAAATTGTCAAGAAGAAATTACAGGGAAAAGTAAAACATACCCTGAGAAGATGAAAACACAGCATACCAAAATTTAGAGACTGTAATGAAGGCAGTACATAAGGGAAATACATACTGCTGACAACTGTTAAAAAACAGAAAGATCTAAAATCTAAAGATGTATTTTCTACCTTAATGCTAGAAAATGGTCAAACTAAACTTAAGGGATGAGAAGAAAAGGAATGACATAGATTAGAGTGAAAATAGAAATAGCAAAACTGTAGAAAAATCAATTAAGCCAAATGTTGGTTCTTTGAAATGTCCAATTTTATAATAACAGAGAAAAGCATCTGACAAAATCCACAAAACCTTTCATGATACTAACACTCATCAACTAGGGTTGGAGAATTTCCTTAACATGATGAAGGGCATCTATGAAAAACCCCCAGCCAACATCACATTTAGTGGTGAAAGACTATTTTTCCCCTAAGGTAAGAAACAAGACAAAGATACAGGTTCTCACCACTTTTGCTGTACATTTCACTACAGATTCTGTTTTGGGATATTAGCCAAAGGAACAAAAAAAGGCATCTAGTTTGGAAAGGAAAAAGTAAAAACTATTTTTTTCAATAACATTATCTTTAGAAAATTTTAAGAAAGTCACAAAAATGTATTAAACAATCAAATTGCCAGAGACAGAAAGATTAGTGTGTTCCAGGGACTGAATGGAAGAAAGAACGGGGAATGTCTGCTAATGCCTACAGAATTTATCTTGGGAGTGATGAAAATATTATGGAATTAGGTATTGTTGATCATTACACAACTCTAGGAATATACTAAAACCCGCTGAACTGTACACTGTAAAGGATAGATTTTATAATATGCTAATTATATCTCAATAAAAGTACTAATAAAATATACAGATCAGGATTAGTAAGAAGAATAACTGTGATTTGGATCTCTATCTGCTTAGAGTTAAAATCATGTTCTTTTCATTAGAAGGGATTGACTCTAAAGAAGGGATTACACCTATTAACGAGAGACGTTAAACCTGAAATTGAGAATGGTTCACAAACAGAAGAGTTGGGATTAAGGTTAAGAGATCTGCCAGCCCTTAAGAAAACTGTCTACTTCCCTAAGTGCCTATGAAGAATAAACTAACTGAGAGTAGAATCTGAATTTATATGAAGTAATATTTTACACATAGCACTCTCAGTTTCTGAATTTATCCACTCAATATTTACATATTAAGCACTTATTATATGGCAGGAATCATTTTTGGTATTTGCTAAAAGTATTTTTGTCTTCATTTCTTTTTTTTTTTCAAAAGTTTCTAGAAGCTAAATATTACTTAGATTCCTGCAAATTTTTCTTGTAATTGATACAGTGGAGATGCTTTTCTATTGTTAGAAATATTCATAAATTCTCTAAGCATTTTGTCTATCCATGAATGAAAACATAGTGAAAAATATTGCAAAACAAAAAATAGAACATAAAAGAGAGACTTCAATTTTTATTTTTGAAAAGTTTTAACATTGAGTAAAGACAACACATAAGTATGTACAAGAGGATGTGTATAACTAAACTTAAATCAATCACAAAAATAATTTCATCCCATGTAGTTTTCAAATCTGGCACCAGTCTTTTGCTGATTAAATATTCAGGATGGAAGCCACACTCTCCCGGCTTTTTCATTACTCAGTCTTGATTCAGCTTCATTTCCTCTTAAGGTTCATTGCGATTAATGATGCACTCCATTTAGCACAACAAAAGAATTCTAATTCTCTGTGAATTTAGAGTTTGTTCTCATGTGAATTAGCACTCCTCTAGTAACTACACAGTTTGAAAATACATGAGTTTTGTTTAAAGATACAAAGGCCAAAAGAAAAGGTCATAGTAGGACTACTTTTAATGAGTTATTAGATAAATACATTTTCTAGATTGTTTAATCTCTTCATTAGTCTTCAAAGTGCCTTAAGAAAAGTCTTCAAATAAGTATATCACTTCTCAATTATCTATATTAATGGAAAGGAGCAGCGGTGTATATAATGGAAAATGGAAAAAAATATACACATATTTGACTTAGAGGACACATGTCATATGTTCTAAGAATAAGTGAAATTCAAGTTATACATGGAGGTCAAGTTGCAGCTTTACCAGTAAGCTTCCGTAGTTGCCATTGTGTAGTCAATGATTTTGCTAAGTTTCTCTCCCTCTCTATTGCATTCTAATGCTGAACATTATCATCTTTCAGATTTAAATAAAAATGGTACTGAAAATAAAAAAGTGTATATCCTCTTTTGAGTTTTCTACCTAAATGACTTATGCTTTTTCCTTGAGTAGGAAAGAGAAATATTGTGCTATAAGAGGCTTTTTACTACATTTTCTGGGCAGATTACAATGAGTTAAGACCCTCAAAGAATCAGGACAAACATGCAGGAATTAAATATTATATTGGGAACCTATTAAGGGCCACCTACTTGGCTTAATTAGTATTAATGACTAATTAATTTCAAAGTACTGATTCAGACTCATACTATATGCAAGATTACATGATAGGAGCTGGAGAGATTCTATGATGAATTTCCTGTGTGGCAAGAAACATTCATATCAAAAAAGAAGTCATAAATATGCTACAAAAAGCCAAGGGATAAGAGTTATAGAAATATATGGAAAGAACACTTACCTAATATACACAGGAGAGATCAGAGAAGACCTCTGATGAAGTGATATTTCACTCATGACTGGAATTATCTGACAAGATGAAAAAAAAATTGTAGAATGATGTGAGAAGGTGACACAGAAGACCAATGTGTGTGACAACCCAGTAAAGATTTTAGGACATATTTGAGTAACTCAGAGAACTAGTTTTAACATTAGCCTTATGCAGAAATAAATTTGCTGCAAACTGATAAAAATATTGGTTCAAGGCTTTTCATTTGCAAGGTTACTATAAGAACTCCCTGTTGCTAGGAATGCTATTCTAGGCTGTGAGGGAAAGCCAGATTAAAATCCAGAAGTATTTCAATTCAAGCCCTTCTTGTATCATCAAAAATGTCCTCAGGAAATGTGAAAGAGAAATAATCTATCATTTCAAGGCTCCTGTAATTTGATGTGATTTCTTCCCCCATTATAATATGTATTCACTTTAGCATCTAATTTGTTCCTTATGTATATTTTTATTTTTATTAAAGAGGACTTTTGAAATTATATAAGCTTCAGGCTCCCAAGACTATATATCTGCGATTTTTTTAAGTAAGATGAAAAAAAAGCTGAACACAAGGTTATACAGCAATGAAGAATCAGCATGGCTATTTTGACAAATCTTGTTTTTGGACTTTCCAATTTTTAAACTTGCTAAAAACCATCACATTTAACTTTTCTCTAGGGTGTGAATTGCTGTAGTTCTTATTTATACCTTTAAGATGAACGCAATAAGCACAATTTTAAAGATAGCAAATATCATTTCATTTATTTGGAGAACATCAGGATTTAAAAATTAACTTCTCCCTTTGAAAAGATCTTAATTATTATGCAAAGTTTCGGATAGTCTCCAGAATCCTTTGATTTAAACAGTGTAGAGAGATTATTTAGAAATGACTGTTGAACACTAAAACAACGGCAATAACAACATTTAAAATTTTATTTTAAAAAAACAGGAAACTTAACTCTAGCTAATTGAGCATTTTACTTGTTTGATTTCTATTGAGGAAAAACAAAAACAAAGATCAAATACTATAGTTATAGTTGCAAGTAAAGTATCATTAAGTAGTTCCCCACCTCCCTTGAAATATGTATATATATATTTGTGTTTTTTTTTAAGGTTTTCAAACCAAGTTTATTAGCGAGAAAAGGAGAAGATTCATGGCAGAAAACCTGCCATTGACAAGTTTTTCAAAGAAAACCTGCTGAAATATATTAAAATGTTTTTCTTTTGATGTTTCTTAAATAATTTTACTTTTATTCATTAATTTAACTATAGTCTATTATTACACAAAACAATACATATAACATTTCTTTCCTCATGGAGCTTTCACTCTCGCCAGGGAAAAGAAGATAAAATTAGACAAACATTAAATATTTAGTGAGTGAGATATACATAGCACTCTGGGTTCCCTTGAAAATAGTGCCTGAGACAAGAATTTGGTGCAGTAGATTTCGGGTGTGATGTCAGTAATAAGGTATGATAGAGTAAATAAAGTCTGATATAGGAGAAAAAGGCAATAAAATATAGATTATTGAGATAACTCATATGAGCAAAAAAGGCTTGAATCTAAGGATATTTCCAAAAAACGAGAAGACAGCCCCTCAAAATCGCCTTTCAGAGAACAGAAATAGGGTCATATAACCACTGCCTTTACTCCCCAATGTTTGTGGAATATCCAGGAGGACTACAGGACAGGCATAAAATGGAAATGTTATAACAGGTAGGGTCAGCAAATGTAGTAGCATTGGCCACTGTATCTGGGGTGCATTTCCTTCCCCAGTTTAACAGGGAGTCATCTTAGCAGAGTGCTGCTGCTTCCTGGGATTGCTCAGTGAAGAACCTGACTGAGAATTACCCTGTTACTTACCATGCTGTGACCATTGTTCACTTGGTAAGAGCAAATGAAAAGCTAGGAGTAAAATCATGATTGAAATAGGTTCAGAAGAGAATGTAAGAAAAGGAAAAAGTGATAGTTGGCATTGGCAACTCTACTGAAGAGTTCTTTCCTATAAGGGAGAAAGAAAAATGAAACATTTAAAAGAGGAATTTTGTTTTGTGTTTTTAAAGCAATCACTCTACTCTTCTGTGTTAATGGAATATCCAACTAGAGGGGGGAAAACTTGGTGATACAGAAATCAAAGAGATAGTTGATAAAGCGGTGCTTCTGGCAATGGCAATGTGTTACTTAAGCTGATGAAATATATTTATTGTGGAGTGAAGATTTTGAAGTCTAATGATTTACCATGTAGACATTACAATGTGGTAAAATGAGTGACTTAGGGGTTTTCATTGCATTGAAATGGTACCCACATAATTTTTTTAAGTTTTTCATAATGCCTGATGAATTTTCTGTAAACTATAATTTGGTCCTCCACTGAGTAGAAGCTCAGCTCTGAGGATATCTCTTTTCCCTAACACTCTAGAAAGATTAATTTTCAAATTCTATTAGTCAATAAGAACTAAAGGTGAAACCAAATAAATCACTTCTTTTCTGGATGCAAGCAAACTTAAAATTTTACATTTTATGATAATGTAGAAGTAGAATGTAATTCTATAGCCAATTACCTCTGATGCATTTGAATTTTTTAATATTATGAATGGAGCTTTGATATCTACTTTATGTTTTTCACCTGTTTTATTTATCTTGATGCAAATACAAAGGAATAGCAATACAGAAGGTAACACAGGAAATGTTAGTATGACTCAGATATTGCTGATAAATCATGAAACTTGCAGAATTAATATAACAACAATTGTTGCAAACTTCAGTATTCTACTTTTCTTTACAAACAAACTCGTTTATTATTGTGCAACTATCTAACAATACATTTTTTAGGTGTCAATAGAGATGAATGTATAACTTACACTGATAAAATGACACAGTAACTAGATATATTATAGGAGCATAAAACGTATTTCTGCTCACAAGCAACTTCATGAAATAACATTTAAAAATTATTTACATATGCCCACTATAAATAATTTTCCTATTATATTATATGTCACCCTAAAAAATTATATGCAATGTATTTGAGATGTATTTTTAATAAAGACCATTATATTTTGCTCTTTATTTTAAATTACTATGACAATTTTTTTCTAATAACAGTTTAAAATTATATTAATTGGCATTACTTTAGTTTTTTCTAAGTCATTCTATCAACTGTTAACTGTTCACACTTTACTTGATTCCATTGTAATAAGTTTAAGCAAAAATGTTTCTTTTTTCTGGTGGATACTATTGGCTACAATCAATTAATATAGCCAGAGTTTATTAAAGAAAATAAGCAAAACAGGCTAATGTTATACAAGTTCTACATAAATTCAATTTGAAAAAAAGAATTTATTCATGAAAGACTATGAAAAAAATTGTTTTTAGAGACATTAACTTAACTAGCAATGCTTTAACATTGGAAGGAAAGGGAGAAGAACATTAAATTGGGCATTGCATTTCTTTTAAGATTTAGAAGAAACAACATAGTACATGAATAACACTGTATTTATGAGGTTTAAATATAAAATAATAGTACCTCTGGTGCTTAGATATCTAAAATGGCCATCCTTCTTTTTTCTTATATTCTTATTTTGGCTACCAAGGAGCTTCACTAACCTAAAAGTGGTCATGTTATATGCCATGATACCTACTACATTTCTAACTGGGACTAGGTTACAAATATGTAGTTCTCCTGAACCTCAAAATACTGTATGTAGTGCACACATTTACAAAATTACTCAAAGTCTTAAGTAGATACCTTTCAGGGAGTTCAAGTTTCTCACATTAGGCCTTGTCTTTAGATGAAATTTAAGGAGCTTTCACCTAGGTATGTGCCTCATGCTTAAAACCCAGTTCACATGCATCATTGTCTGTACTATTCAGACTGTCACTACCTGAGTTATAAACAAGATCAAATGCTAGTTCTAGTATACAAATTACTTCATGGACCATTGAGGATAGCATTTTACTTTGGTTTTGTAAATCAAAAGTAAAATCTAACCACCTAAATTTTAAAAATTGATAAAAATGCACAAGAGAGAGTCATGCCTATGGCATGGAGCATATCAAGGCAAGATTAACCATTCACAGCTTTTTTTTTTTTTTTCCTTCTGGTTTTCCACTTTGCTCACTCTCTCTCTAGGAAGAAAACTAAACTATTAAATAACATTTGTTCTTGGGAAGAATGTTGACAAGAAGAAACCTCATATACTACCATCTTAAGGTTAGATCAATTCCCAGTTTTATTAGGCAAACATAAAGAAATTTAGCAGAGTAAGATGACCATACAGGCCAGGAGCCTGATCAGTACTGAATGGTTTTTTATGTTTCTGACATGGTAGGCATTTGAGCACTAAGCTTTTCCTGCAGCACATTGATAGATTCTTTGAAAACCCTATGGGGGCCTTCTATACCACATTGTTTTCTGAATCATATACATAGGCTGGCCTCCTTGAAAATTCAATGAGTCTTGCTTGCCAGAAGCTACAAGTCCCTGGAAAAGTTCTCATGAAAAAGCATAAGCAAGAGTTATTTTTGTGCTATTCATTATACAGTCATGCCTACTAGTCATGCCAAGAAGTATGCGTACAGGTTTCTTTCACTGCTGCCTCTGCTCTTCTGGAAGCCAGTGTAGTCTGCTTCAGTAGGATTTTTCTATTCACAATTCTTTCTACAGGGAGTAGACTTCAGTCTCCTTCTTTACATATGTCCAAATTCTTCTTGACTGATGCTGAGGTTGCACATTTCTTTTACTTTTTCACCATACTCTGGTTCGTTATCAGGATAGGTCTGTGAATTTTTGAAGCTCTATTTCTTATTTTGTTAATCATAATAATTTTTTTGCCTGAGATATCTCCTCACTTTTAAGTTGGGTGGAGATGTCAGAGAAAACCATCTAAGCCAATAATATATGACTTGGAAAAGTTCCTAGTTCATTTAATTCCCCTAAAGTTTTTTTTGTTTAGTTTTCATATGTAAACTGGTTAGGGAGTAAGGAAAATAGTTCTTTGAGATTACTTTTTATAGTTTTGTCTATTGTCCTCAGCTGTGACTCCCAGCTACATTTCTGACACAATAAACACATCTAAATTAAAATTCTGTTATAAACATGATCTGAATTTTTGTGTACTTGAATTTGTTTCTCAGTTTTATCATCAGTCTGTAATTTTGTAACCAGCAATGATTAGGCCTTCATCTAGTGTTCTTATAATCCACTCTGTTAGCTTCCTTTTCCTCTTCCTATTCACTGAATATTTCTGAAATTGTGAAAGAAGGTAAAGCATGAAAAAGTGCATCTGTACAGCCTTTTCTTATCTGTAAAGCCTTCCTTAATATCCATTCTTATTAGTCACTTTTCAAAATCTGTGACAAAACATGTCACCCTACTACCATTAACATGTTTCAGACTAACACAGATAGGTGTGATTCCATTGCCAGAAATTCTGAACAGTAATTAATGTCAAGAGTCTGAGAATGTTTTAAAGTTTTTCTATGATCACTACCTTCAAATATCCAGAATCATTTTTCACAGTTCCCAATCTCTACCAACCAGAGAGTTAATTTTTCCCTTTTTTTCCTTACACTATAACTGAAGCCATCTTGCCTGTTTGCCAATCCTTTCACCCTTCTTTACTCCTAAACATAAGGGATTTCTGACTCCCTAAGAATGCTGATTAGATGATGTCACCTGTATTTAAACTCCCATGTTCTACTTAGATACCAGTTCAACAATAATTCTGTAATTCTGTTCTCCCTTTAGTGCTCAAGTTTATATTATTTACTACTTCTTTTTCCATAAACATTTAAATATCTTGGCATTGGGGCCATGAAGAAGGAACATTTTTGTCCTAGGACAATCCATTTCTAGCTTAAGACAAGTGTGAATGCCACAGAACCTCTATAGGTTTTCGAAAGGAGAATTTCTTCTATTATAGCCCTTGAGTACACTACCAAAACTCAAATCCAGGACTTTATTATAAAATTTGAAGGGATTCAAAGGACGACAAATTCTCAGTCTTAAAATCTATCATCCAAAGATACGTCTCAGTAAAGGAAACTGCCAGAACCTGAACTTGGGAAACCTAAAAAAATATTCCTTAACTTTCTTGAATTTACTTGTCCACAAATGCAGTAACTTCTAGGCATTGGCAGAATAATCTCCTCCCTGCTTATGGATCATGCAATGTCCTCAGCGATAAGTCCGGTCCACCTAAAAATCCAGCCCCTGTACTTCTCGTTGCTTCCAAGTAAATCAGAGTCAAGTCTCAGTATAGTTTGGGAGAAGAAGAACAGACACTGATCTATGAAGAAACAATCTTTATGCCAAAAGAACCATAGGAACTGACTAATAACTGCTAGCAATAAGGAAGAAAATATGCATGGGAGTCAATTTTGACTATGTTAGACTGGAAACTGAAGTACATAAAGCTGGGTAAGTAAGAATTGATTGACAAAAGACTTATACTTGTGATTTACTGTTCTGACATGATTCTTGGCCTCAACTCACCCTGCTCCTTGAGGACTGGATATAGTAAAGGTCTACTGTAAATTAAGTAGAAAGACCTGAACATTTGTGGCATTACTTTGAAGAAGAAATCAGAAGGTTGAAGGAAATAGGGATGTTATCATGGATTTACGAAACAGGACCTAAGAACACAATCTTTGACTTTTCTGTAGGAGGACTTAAAATGCAATTATTTCTGTAGATTACTAAAACTGCACTGTTGAAGGGACACTGGCATTTGTGAGAAGGTAGTTGATGGCTGTCTTGTGCAGGCTAGAGAAAATGAGAGGCGCAGCTTAGAACTGTGCATAGCATTCCACAATGAGAGAGACTAGGTAACACTACTTACCTATCAGTGGCAAGGTGTATATAATTGCCATAATGGACATCAAGAAAAAGTTTAAATTATAGCAATTTAGGGTAACTCCTAATAAATCTTGGTGTCAGTAGGGGCAAGACAGAGTGTTAGTCAATTAGAAAATTGTTCAATTTACATCATCATAATCATAAAATTGATGCTGGCAAGAAGAGGCTGATATCAGCTGCTGCTGTCCCTTGTACATTTCCCAGATGCTTGTAAGTTCAGAGAGCTCGACCTTAATATCTAGATTATTTTTCTCTTGATGAAGAAAAAGATCCCATAATTCTACTATAAGTACACATGTAAATAATCTTTTGGTTTTTTTACAAAATAATCTAAAATCATTTATTGGAGTAACTATGCACTGAGGAAGGGAAAATACCTATTTTTAAACTTTCTTTTAGATAAGAGTTCTGAGTTGACACTAATGGAGACTCAAAGGGACAATGTAGTCTTTGAGTTATAGAAAAAGTGTGGAAACCAGTTGATAAATAGAAAATTAGTTCAAAGCGATCTCACTTGTCTCTGAAGCCCTATTGTAAATAGTCTCTCAGTTTACATATATATTATGTATATAATATATAATTTAGAATACACACACACACACACAAGTTGGTATACCCCTACCTGTGGAGTAAGAAATATTTTCTGACCTGGGAAGTAATGATCATTATTGTAGATGAGATCAAATCGGCACTCCTACACCTTTCCTGTACTCAAGCAAAAATAGTTAACCAAAATAAATACCTTATTCCATGAAAAATTTTCAGAAATTTAATTCATCAACGAAAACCTGAAGGATGCAGTTGTGGTAGGCTCCATCAAATCAACTCACTTCTAATACATTTATAAAAACCAGATAGATTATGGCAGATTGCTATAGAATTTGTATGGAGTATCGTATGACAATAAAGTAATCTGTTCAACTATTGCAATAGATAAAACTTCTGGTACTTGATGTATATTTTTGATTTGCCAGATGTCATTTATTCATTCCGATAGGAAGGAAGGATCAAAATAAGTTAAACTTTAATTAGAAATAAGAGCAGCCCTTCTTTAATCTCTTGCTTCAGGGCTCTCTGATAACTTGCCTTTCTTTGCTACAATAGAATCATAGAGATCGCGATCATCTTAAATTTCACAATATTACATCAGTCCTTTATATTAATGATATTGGGT
The DNA here is from genome assembly GCA_963574415.1 of Tarsius wallacei. Lineage (NCBI taxonomy): Eukaryota > Metazoa > Chordata > Mammalia > Primates > Tarsiidae > Tarsius > Tarsius wallacei. The sequence continues at coordinate 13,074 of CAUYQG010040638.1, forward strand.
AATTGAATCCCATGAGCAGAAAGCGTACAATACACTCGATGCTATATCAGGATATAAATGTGCCAGATGGTAGGTGGTAATTGAAGATTTAGGGACCTGTTACATCAGTGAATGTTTTAAGCATTTAGTGGCTGCTGCATGGTAGGACCTTCCCTTTGAAATGAAGGACAAGTTGTTACACTTTATACTTCCAACAACCAAGAAAAAGCAATAAGGCCTGATTGGATTGTTCTGAGTTTCTAAGCAGCATGTATATTATTAGTGAATTCTTCTCTGGTTTAATTAACAGATGAATCTGCCTATTCAAATAGAATACAGGGGAGGAGAAAATTCTATAGTAGGTCCTGTCTATACATTTTTCTTCAGCATATCTGAAGGTGCTGGAAGTCTCTGGAGTAGATAAAAATATTCTAAAGCGTATTTGGTAAAAATCAATAGGTGAGTTGCATTGTGTACCCCCAAGTTTCTGGAGCAGTGCTACTTTCCACTGAAAAAAAACTCTTGCTATGTTATTGGGACCCAGTATATGACAATTACTAACAACAGGGACCCATGGTGATTTTTACCATGTCTTAGAATTGAGTGGGCATTGTCAAAATGTGTAAGATAAAATTCAAGATTAGCCTTAAGCAGATTCAGAAAGCACTTCTCTCAAAGAAACACTTTTGAGAGAAGCACAGCTTCCTATGTCATCTATATATGTATCACTGATAGTTCTGCAATTTACCGTTATGATCCAAGGTGAGGTTTCTTTTGAATAAATGATGGAGAGGGAAAAAACTCAATACTAGTTCACAGATATACCATAACAATATATTGACAGCAGTCAGAAATATCGTGCTCCTTATTACATACTCTGATCTAACCCTAACACTAACTCTTTAAATACAGAATATGTAACACTGAAATACTTCTCAATACTCTGAAAGTCAATGTTGAAGGGAAATCTCTCTTAGGTAGTGCTGCAAGCAGTAATCACAGTCATTCAGTGGTCTAAGAGGAATAAGTATTTTGACATATAAATATTCACTGATTTCTGGGCAGTAGCAGATGGCTTGACCTTTTGGTCAAGATTCAGGAGGAAACAATACTGGAATATCAAGAGCAAAGAAATCTGAGAAGAGAAATGCAAATGGGCACAAGGGAGTAAGCCTAAGAAGGTGGACCACCGAACAATATTCTCAACAATCAGGTGTCAGAATGGTCCATGCTCTGTATATCAGCAAGCCTCTCTCTCCTTGGGCAATTCAGTGATCATAAAATGGATTGATAAGAAAAGTTGCTGTGATGCAGAAATAGCAAGAATGAATACTATTTCCAGTCTGATTCTATAGGAAAACTTTGGAACAAAACCTGCACCTCAGTTAGTTTTTCTTCAAGATGGAGATTAGCATGTAAACTTCCTGGACAAGACAGTTGCAAGGGAAGGACAGTTTTCTGGAGAAAAGGGGCACTGTGAATTGTCATCAAGTTAACTAGTAAAAGGAATCTCGTTGAAGTAAGGAAAGAGATATTGAGTTTGCATCATACTATTACAATAATTTTCACTTTGATGACTATCAAAATCCAAAAAAGGCTTAAAAATTAGAAAAAATTACACTAGTCAAAAAAAAAAACCCAACAACCTAGAAACATAAAAGGTGTAATAAATTTTGAACTTTCCTGCTACAAAGGGGAGTTTTTAATTGTCCTTTTGTTGCTGCTGTTCTATTTGTTTGTCTATTGTGAGCACTTTTCTTATTAGAACTTTTTTAACATTCTGATATACTGTCTTTACTTTGTAAAGATTTGATTTGGAAACTCACTATGATATCTGACAATTTATTTTATGACAAATATAACCAATAAAAATAGTATGAGTTTTTAGTTGACTCATAGACATCATGGTAATTTCTAAACTTATTTTTCATCATTTACAATTAACTGTTTACTCTTACCATGCTACCAGTCTGATTTCTCCAGAACATTCCTTGGAAGTTTGTCTTGCTCATTAAATACAATATAATCCGCTCCTCTTTTATCCCCTGTAAGTCAATTTATATGTTGAACTTCTGAACTGTGTATCATTTCCTGAAAATTTTCTTCCTAAAAATTGTTTAATAGGGACACAATATGTAAAATGCATTCTATGACATTGCCTCAAATAAAATTCAAACACATAGAAAATTGCCTTCTGACTCTCACATAACAATATATATGCACCATATAACAATGTTTCAGTTAATGACAGATCACATATACCACTGTGTTTCCATAAGATTATAATGGAGCTGAAAAATTACTGTTACCTAGTGACATTGTAGCCATGGTGACATCATAGCACAACTAGTTACTCACATGTTTTTGGTGATGCTGATGTAAACAAGCCTACTTCATTGCCAATGATATAAAAGCATAGCACATACAATTATAGAGAGTACATAATATTTGATAATGACAATAAATGACTGCTACTGATTTATATACTTGCTATACTTTTTATCGTTAAAGTGTCCTCCTTTTATGTATTAAAAAAATTAACTGTGAAACAGTCTCAGGTAGATCATTCAAGAGTTATTACAGAAGAAGGAATTGTTATCATAGGAGATGACAGCCTCATGAATGTTATTGCCCCTGAAGATCTTCCAGTGGGATGAAAAATGGTGGTGGAAGACAGTGATATTGATGATCCAAATGCTATATAGCTAAGCTAATGTGTATATCTTAATTTTTTTTAAAAAGTTTAGATAGTAAAAAAAATTAAAAATGGATAAATATTAAAAAAGCTTAAACAAAAAATATATATCGTGTTTTAAACTGTTACTACAAAAGGTTCAAGTTTTTTTTAAATTAAAAATTTTACAAAATAACTGTTAAAGTAAGCTAATTTATTATTGAATAAAGAAAAAAATAATAAATTTAGTTTAGGCTATTGTTTTGTTAAGTGCTGGCCAGGCCATGTGTTCTTTGAGTTATGAACACCATGTCTTCCTAAGTTTGATCCCATTTTCTACCTCAAGGAGGTGAATCTCCACTCTTTCTAATTTACTTTCTAAATAAATTATGTTTTCCAATCTAAAAAATAAATAAACAAACTTAGTGTAGCTTAAGTGTACAGTGCTTATAAAGTCTATAGTAGTTTACAGTAATGTTCTAGGCCTTCACATTCACTCACCACTCACTCACTAACTCACCCAGAACAATTTCCAGTCCCACAAACTTGATTCACAGTAAATGTTCACTAAACATACATTTAAAAAAATATTTTATACTGTATTTTTACTGAACCTTTCAGTTTAGATATGTTTAGACACACAAATATGTTACCATTACCTACGGTATTCAGTGCAATAATATGTTGTACAGGTTTGTAGCCTAAAAGCAATAGGTTATACCTTATAGCCTAGATATGTAGTAGACCAAACCATCTAGGTTTATATAAGAACATTCCATGATGTTTTCACGATGATGAAATTGCCTGACACATTTCTTAGAATGTATCTCCATCATTAAGCGATATATGACTATGTGTATTTGTAGCAGCCAGAAGGTAGGTGAGCAGTGGGAGTAAGGAATGAGACATAGTCTCCCAGTCTGAGTTAGAAAGGTTGTATCCTGGCACACAGAAATTGTCACAAGACCCAACATTGTGGCATCCTGAGTGGTATAATGAGATAGATATTAAAGGCGCCATTATCATTCCCAAGGTCACATGATTTTCAAAGACCTTTCCCCTGGCACTTTGCATTTATGGATTTTTTTCTCTGAAAAAAATTAAAATGCTATATTTACAACTGTATTATGAAAAAAATGAATATAATCCAGTCTAGACTCATTATTAGGTGTTAATTAGTAATCATTCATTTTATGTATTTAAAAAAATAAATGTAAAACATTTTTATGAGCTCCTGTAACTATTAACAACTTTAAAGATAAGTTGATCCTGTACAACTCACTATATCAACATATATAAACTATTTTAATTTATTTTTGCACTCCTGCTTTGGGCTGTAATGTACAATATTAAAAGTATTTGTCACATATCTTCTAAAAGGAAATGTTAATCTGGTCAAAAAAATTTTATTTCAAAAATATATAATATATATATATTAAATGTAAAGAAAAAAGCTAAGTTTTGCTGCTCTTACTGGAAAGGAAAACTTTTAAGTGCTAGAGAAGTTTGTTATATAAGTGACACTACTATATTTTTTGATAAATTTATTTCCAGGACATAAGGGATACTCCTTGATGTTAAATTAATTGACTTTTGAAGACAACTGAAATTTTAAAATTAGAAATAGGTAAACTTGGAAGCTGGCACAGTTAGAAGCAAAAGATTTAAGCCTTACTTTGCTCAATCACCTGAAAAAAATCCAAAACCTATATTTAGTATCTTTCACTGGGGATTTCTTATGGCAGAAATACTTGGCCATAAACCTAGTAATTGAAAGTTTCAAACATGTATATTTTGTGCATTGTGATGTACACTTCATAGCAAGTAATAACCATAAATGGACACAAGAAGATAAATTTTGTCTTGAGATCCATATGATCTTACCCTCAGCTGAACCCTGATGTCTTGACCCTTCTGGGTGACTGAGTGAAACTCCAACTCAAAATGTGAAGAAAGTGTTAGCCACATTCCTACATCTCAGTTTCTTATATATCACAGAATGCTGCTTACAAAATGGTCAGTCAGTGCTAAGACTTGTCAAATCAAGTGTTAGTCAAGGGGTTTCATAGTTTAAGTGGGTCAGCAAATCTGAGATTGTTTAGAAGAAAAAACAAACAACAAAAAAGAAACAAATAAGCAATCAGAAGTGTGTTTCAGCACTGTGCTTTTTTTTTTCTTTTCTGTTTCCATCCACTTGAGATATTTGGAAGTATTTCTTTTACTTTTAATGTTTAAGGAATATTTAACTTTTTAAATATGGAATTTCAAATATTTATAAAAGTAGAGAAGACACTAAAGTCAACACTTGGCTTCAACATTGTTATTATTTTGTACATTGCCACCATTTAAAAAAATATTTGAAGCAAAATTAAAAATATTGTATAATTTATTCTTAAAGTACAGTATCTCAAAAATCCAATTAATATTAACAACTCCAGGTAACATTTGTATAAATACTTCAATAGTAGCTTAGTTAATTACTTATTTTACACAATATCCAATTACTTATAAATACTTTTGTTATTCATTAGTCTATCAGTATATATGTTAGCATATATTTTTGTTGTTCTCAATTATTATAAGCACTCTGTATAGCTGTTATTAGTTTTGGTTTTTGTAAAATGTCACAGTGCCTTGGGTCTTATGGGAATTATGTATTGTCACATATGATAGTGTCTATATTAAACTTTGCAAGTTGTATATTAATCTGAAAATGCATATTTTACTTTAAGATACAATTTAAAATTATATTTTGATAAAATTTTTTGCACTTCAAGTATTTCTTTTATGAATTTTCTGGGTTGCATGGAAGAAAAGAGAAATGGAAATAATATATGAAATACCACTACTGAAATGTGAGTGCAAGTGAGTGTAATGTGGGTATGTGCAGAAAATATTACAAGCTCTATTTATATATTTTTTTCTAAAAATGTGAAGGAAATGTGTTTCCTAATATTTAATATGTATATTTACACTAATGCTCTCACCTATGTTGAATATCACGTGAAAGTTTCATCAAGTGGAGAAACTGTCAGCAGCACTTGTATCTATGTATTCTTGCATCCATCCAACCGTCATCAACTCATTCATTTACTTATTCACTTTCAGCATATTTTGGAACACTGTAGTTTGTGTAATCAATCAAGTTGATATGTACTCTATAGGTTTTACATACATTGGCTACCCTGCAAAATATGCTAAATGACTTTAAGAGATAATAAAGTGAGGTCACTCAGCTCCAGAGGAGGGAACTCCTGACCCCCTCTTCCACCCCAGCCTGCTGGTAGTGCTTCGGATCCAGTGCCCAGCTGTGCAGCTGACCCCCGGTGCCTCCCACACCACCATAGTCCATCATAGTGGATTGCCCAGGGACCCAAATAAGTGGAGAGACAGGATCCTCGAAATTGAAACTGCCACCTTGGCCATTCTCCAGGCAGGGATTTGCATGGCCCTGCCCACCTACCAGAAGCCTCCACCTCAGTTCCCAAGGTAACATCACTAAACAGAAGACAAAGCCCCTCCCCTACGCTGAAGCAGACAAAGGGAACTAAGTGTAGCAGACTTCCCAGGCAGCAGGCCAAAAGAAGAAACCCAAGCTGCAGTAAATGCAGCTGTCTGCAATAAAAGTAAGGGGAGAGAGGCTGGAGAGCAGAGATGAAGAGATTTTAGACACTCAGAAAAGATTCCAGAGCTAGTCTGATTTCTTACTTTGACTTTTGATTTTATCACTTTGACTGTTTGTTTTGCTCACTTCTGTTTGCTTGTTGACTTACACTATATGTTTGTGTTAGGCAAAATGCATCAAAAGGCATGATTTTTTTGGTCTGCCTTTGTATAGCTACCAGTATTCTTTAGGGAATTTTCCTTGAATGTTTTTACTTACTTCTCTCTGGCCTTGTGTCTCTTTTTCACCTGTTAGTTGGTATGTATGTCTGTTTTTCCTCTCACTCTTCTCTCCTTCTAACTTACTATTGACCCCCCCTTCCTCCATTATTTTCATCTTTTGTACCTCCTTTTGTTCCAGGGACCAAACCTACATTCCACTGCACAGAAAGATTGTAAGACAGTGCGAAATAGGTTCCAGTGGGCTCACACACCGGTAGGTGGATGCTGGACGCAGCATATAGATTCTGAATCACAGTTTCCCCCTCAATTAAACCTCAAAACTGCAAAAAGTACAGCCCGCAGTCCACACTCCAACCTCAAAAGTGAACAAAGCCAGAGGACCCTCATAAAGAAGAACAGGAGATTGCACAAGTGAAGCAAAAGCAACCCCACCTTCCCTGAAAAACAGAATTAAAGAAGGGGAAGGAAAGGAGGAGAGAGAGAAATCTACACAAATGAAGAAAAACCAAAAGAAGAATATGGGTCTCTCCCAGACCCCTGGGAGGGCAGACACTGAGAAAACTGACATTGGAATGCAAACAATGAAGAGCCCCCAGAATGACTGGTCTCAAACTATAAATCTAGATATCAAGACATTAATGGAGAGATTAAAAAGAATTGAGGAGAGTCAAGAAGAAAACCAGAAAGGAGCTGATAACCGAGATAACAGCAATAAAGAACACTGTGAATGAAATAAATAACCAACTCATAAGCATGGAAAGCAGAATTACCCAAGCAGAAGAAAGAATCTCAGAGCTTGAGGACCACAATATAGAACTAATCCAAACTGTTAAAAACACAGAAAACAAGCTCAAAAAGGCAGAACAAAACCTTCAAGAGATGAGCGATTGCTTCAAGAGACTGAACCTAAGAGTAATTGGCCTTCCTGAGGCAGAAAGAGAGACAGAGACCACACTGGAACAAGCCTTTCATGAGATTAATCAAGAAAACTTCCCTCAACTAATCAGTGATGCAAAAATTCAAACACAAGAGATTCAGAGAACACCTGCAAGACAACAAATAAGGAGACCAACTCCTAAACACATAATAATTCACCTAAACAAAATATGTATAAAAGAAAAAATCCTAAAGGCAGCAAGAGAAAAAGGTCAGATCACCTACCATGGAAGACCAATTAGATTAGCAGCAGATTTATCGACAGAAAACCTGCAGGCTAGGAGAGCTTGGAACCCTAACTTCAAAGTCCTAAAAGATAAACAATCTTAACAAAGGATAACCTACCCAGCCAAGTTAAGCTTCATCATTGAGGGAGAATTAAAATCTTTCCCAGATATCCAATCCCTAAAAACCTACACTGCCACCAGACCACTTCTACATGAAACACTTAAGAAAGTACTAAACACAGAAGAAAAGGACAAAAAACAACGTTTTTCAAAAGAGTACAAGAAAAAGAAGAAAATACACATGAACCAACACCAAAACCAAAAGAAAGACAAAAAACCAAGTGGAAGAACAACAACTCTATAAGAACTCTATGATAGGGACGAACTCTCACTTTTCAATAATTAGCCTGAATGTGAATGGACTAAATACGCCACTGAAAAGACATAGAATGGCAAAATGGATAAAATACCACCAGGCAACAATATACTGCCTCCAAGAGACCCATCTCACTAGAAAGGACATGCACAGACACAAAGTAAGAGGATGGGAAACAAATTTTCAGGCGAATGAAACACAAAAGAAAGGAGGGGTCACGATCATATTTCAGACAAAATACCATTTAAGCTATCAAAAATTAAAAAAGATAGAGAGGGCCACTACATAATGATAAAATGTTCACCCCATCAACAAGAAATATCTATCCTAAACATATATGCACCCAACATAGGAGTGCCAACTTTCATAAAGCAGCTTCTGGGAAAACTAAAGAAAGATATCAACTCTAACACCATCATTACTGGGGACTTTAATAGCCCACTCACAACCCTAGACAGATCATCAGGACAAAAAATTAGCAATGAGATCCAGAACCTCAATGTGACTCTTGACCAAATGGACTTAATCAATACCTACAGAACACTCCACCCAAAGATCACAGAATACACATTCTACTCATCACTGCATGGAACGTATTCTAAGATCGACCACATACTTGACCATAAATCCAGAATAAGAAAATTTGAAAGGACCGAAATTTTACCATGCACCTTCTCTAACCACAGTGGAATAAAAATAAACATTAACAGCAGCAAGTTCCCCCCAAAACCACAAAGACAGGGACACTAAACAGCATGATGCTAAATAACTCCTGGGTCAATGATGAAATCAAAACAGAGATCAAAAGATACCTGCAAACAAAGGAAAATGAAGAAACATCTTACCAAAATCTCTGGGATGCCATGAAAGCTGTAGTAAGAGAGGAACTTATATCACTACAAACGCACATGAAGAAAATGGAAGGATCACAAATTAACATCCTAACAAGTCACCTAAGGAAACTGGAAAAGCAAGACCACCAAAACCCTAATTTCAGCAGAAGAATCCAGATCACCAAAATAAAAGCCCAAATCCAGGACAAAGAAGACAAACAGATAATACAAAATATCAATGAAACAAAAATCTGGTTCTTCGAAAGGATGAGCAAATTCGACAATCCCCTAGCTAGACTGACCAAGAAAAAGAGAGAAAAGCCACAAATAAGCACAATCAGAAACACAAAAGACGAAGTCACATCTGACCCTGAAGAAATACAAAAGATCATTAGAGACTACTATGTACATCTGTATGAAAACAAACTTGAAAACCTTAAGGAAATGGGGGACTTTGTGTCACCACATAACCTGCCTAGGTTGAAACAAGAAGAAATTGAGACCCTAAATAGACCAATAACAATCAAGGAAACTGACTACGTAATAAAAAAACTACCTACAAAAAAAAGCCCTGGACCAGATGGCTTTCCAGTAGAATTCTACAAGACGTTTAAAGAGGAGCTCATACGAATCTTACCGAAGGTATTCCAGGTGATTGAAAAAGATAGAACTCTCCCCAAATGATTTTACAAAGCTAACATCACACTGATACCCAAGCCAGGTAAAGACCCAACAAAGAAAGAGAACTACAGGCCAATATCTTTGATGAACATAGATGCTAAAATTCTCAACAAGATCCTAGCAAACCGGATTCAATAACACATCTCAAAATCATCCATCATGTCCAAGTAGGCTTCATCCCTAGGATGCAAGGCTGGTTCAACATTCGTAAAACCATAAATGTAATTAAATACATCAACAGATATCAAAACAAAAACCACATGCTTATATCATTAGATGCAGAAAAAGCTTTTGATAAAATCCAGCACCATTTATGATAAAAACCCTTGAACATCTAGGCATATGGGGAACATACCTCAAAATAGTAAAAGCCATCTACGAGAAACCCACAGCCAGCATACTCCTAAATGGACAAAAATTGGAACCATTTCCTAGGAAAACTGGAACAAGACAAGGATGCCCACTCTCACCCCTCCTGTTCAATATAGTATTGGAAGTCCTGGCTAGAGCAATCAGAGAAGAGAAGGCAATCAGGGGTATCCAAATAGGTAAAGAAGAAGTCAAGTTATCTCTCTTTGCAGATGACGTGATTGTATACCTTGAAAACCCAAGAGAATCTGTCAAAAACCTCCTTACCCTGATAAAGGACCTTGGCAAAGTCTCAGGATATGAAATAAATGTGCAAAAGACAATCGCATTTCTTTACAACAATAATAAACAAACAGAAACCCAAATAAAAAGCACAATCCCATTCAAAATAGCCACAAAAAAAATGAAATACCTTGGCATCT
>CAUYQG010040639.1:0-15893 GCA_963574415.1 Tarsius wallacei
TTCTGCAAAAGAAGTTCTTTTTCACACCACACCCCAAAATTAACTCATAATGGAGTACAGATCTAAATTCTAGACCCAAAACTGTAAAACTCTCAAAAGAAGATATAGAAAACAGGAATTAGGGAGTGGTAAGGAAGAGAAGTTGGTAGACAGGAATTAAGGAGGAATCTGTCATCTCATGGTGTGGGTATGGTGATCTGGTGAGTTTCAGTTCCTTGATACTATAGGCCTGAGGATTGGTTTCCTGAGAAAGGAATACAGATAAGACAAGTGTGTTTCAAGCTTTAAGATTGGGAGGGTCAATTTCTATGTTTATTCCTAAATCAGTAACCATGAGTTCTATGGGGAAGTTGAGCCGGTTTCTGCTCCCCCTGCCTCTTTCTATTTATCAGTTCCTCAGTCATGAGGAATCTGGTTTTGTTGATCTTTCTGACTGCTACATGCTGAGGAGGAGCTTTGTGGAATAATGATGAGGAATAAAAATGTTGCACCTCCTTTGGTATTTTTAAATTTGGATTATAGGACCAGTGGCTCATGCCTGTAATCCCAGCAGTTTGGGAGGCTGAGGTGGGACAATCACGCGAGTCCAGGAGTTCAACACCAGCCTAGGTAACATAGTGAGAACTTATCTCTACAACAAAATAAAATAAAATAAATTAGCCAGGCACGGTGGTGTGCGTCTGTAGTCCCAGCTAGTCTGAAGGCTGAGGCAGAAGGATCACCTAAACCAAGGAAGTCGAGGCTGCAGTGAGCCATGATTTTGCCACCACACTCTAGCCTGGGAGACAGAGTGAGATACCGACTCAAAAAAATAAAAATAAATTTCGATTACCTATGTTATTAATCATTCTAGTCAATGTGGTTTGAAATGCTGTTCTAAAACTATTAGTAAAAGTCTCTGACTGGGCTCGTGGCTCATTCTGTAATCCCAGCACTTTGGGAGGCTGAGGCGAGTGGATTGCCTGAGCCCAGGGATTTGAGACCAGCCTGGGCAACTTGGTGAGACCTTATCTCTACAATAATCACAAAAACCAGCAGCATGGTGGCGTGCATCTGTAGTTGCAGCTACTTGAAAGGCTGAGGTGGAAGATTTGCCTAAGCCCAGCAGGATGAGGCTGCAGTGGCTGTGAGCATGCCACTGCAATCCAGCCTGGGCGACAAGAGTGAGACTCCAACTCAAAAACAAAAACAAAAACAAAACCCACCAAAAACCAGAGGATAAGAAACACATTCCCTGGGGAATCTAAGTGAACAATCCTGTGAAGCACACGATCCCTTTACGTTGTCCAAAAACTAAAAGCCAGGAAGGGAGGTTAATATTCCTGCCATAATGCCAGTCCCCCATGGTTTTCATATGAAGCCTATCAGCTGCTTAATCTGAGATGTTCCACTTGACATCTATGGGTAGAGTTGAACAGTATTCCTTCTTAGGGTAAACAGACCTCATATTGGCTTTTATCCAGTTCACGAGACTGGCTGTTCTCTTAGGAATAAACTCCTATGTGTCTGGATCATATATAACCATCTGTAATAATTCAATAATGAGCTGTGGGTCCTGCATCAACCAAAGCAAGCTCTTTTGCTCTGCAGAATTTAAAATCAAAGATGGCCAGGCACAGTGGCTCGCACCTGTAATCCCATTACTTTGGGAGGCAGAGGCAAGAGGATTACAGGCATGAGTCACTGTGCCCAGCATATATATATTTTTAATCTGAAACATAATTTTTCTGTCTCTGGCCCCCCATTTCTACTAAGGACAAATTTTACTGGGACCAATTTATTTGCAAAATAAATTTTAGTTTTATTATATTTGGCCTGATAATTCACATAAAGTGCAGCAAGGTGTATTGTACATATAGGTTCCTTTAAATTGACTTTGCTGGAACGTTTTCTTTTTCTGTCACCCAGGCTGGATTATAGTGGCATGCTGACGGCCACCGCAACCTTGACCCACTGAGCTTAGGTGATCCTTCTGCCTTAGCCTTCCAAGTAGCTGGAACTACAGAGACATGCCACCAAGCCTGGCTAATTTTTTGATTTATTATAGAAATGAGGTCTCACCAAGTTGCCCAGGCTGGTCTTGAACCCGTGGGCTCAGGCAATCCTCTCACCTCAGCCTCCCAAAGTACTGGGATTATGGGCATGAGCTGGAAATTTTTCATGAAGAATATTGGATTCAACTTTTTGTTGTTGTTGAGTCAGAGTCTCACTCTGTCGCCCAGGCTGGAGGGCAGTGGCATGCTCCCAGGCACTGCAGCCTCGACCTGCTGGGCTCAGGCAATCCTTCCACCTCTGCCAGCCAAGTAGCTAGAACTACAGGTGTGTGCCACCATACCCTGTTAATTTTTTTGATTTACCGTAGAGATGAAGTCTCGCCATGTTGTCCAGGCTGGTTTTGAACCTGTGGGCTCAGGAAGTCCTCTCACCTCAGCCTCCCAAAGTGCTGGGATTATATGTGTGAGCCACTATACTTGGCAGATTCAATTAATTAATTAATTAATTATTGAGTAGGAGTCTCACTTTGTCACCCAGGCTGTAGTGCAGTGGTACACTCATAGGCATCACAACCTCGATTTGCTGGGCACAGGTGATCCTTCCATCTCAGCCTTCCAAGTAGCTGAGACTATAGGTGCGTGCTACCACATCTGGCTAATTTTTTGTTTTTGTTATTATTTTTTTTGAGTCAGAGTCTCACTCTGTCACCATGGCTGGAGTGCAGTGGCACACTCACTGCCACCTTCTGACTCAGCCTTCCAAGTAGCTGGAACTATGGGCATGTGCCACCACACCCAGCTAATTTTTTTGATTTATTGTAGAAATGAGGTCTCGCCAAGTTGCCCAGGCTGTTCTCAAACCTGTGGACTCATGCAATCCTCTCACCTCGGTCTCCCAAAGTGCTGGGATTACAGGCTTGAGCCATTGCACCCACCCCCCGATTTTTTATTTATTGTAGAGACGAGGGTCGCCAAGTTGTCCAGTCTGGTCTTGAACCCCTAGACTCAGACAATCCTCCTGCCTTGTCCTCCCAAAGTGCTGGGATTAGCCACTGTGCCCAGCCTAAAACCTGCTTCATTAGGGGAGTTCATGAAAAGGACTCTTGAATATAGATTTCTGATAACCTTGAAGATTGTGCCATGGGACTAGAGAGAAAACTTCCAGAATGCTCATGAGACAGCGGAAGTGCTCCTGAGAATTGCTGGCCCAATATCAAGCAGGAGTTTGCATGGACTGAATTAATAGAGGGCTGAAATAACTTTTTTTTTTTTTTGAGTTGTCGCCCAGACTGGAGTGCAGTGGCACGCTCATGACCACCGCAGCCTCAACCCGCTGGGCTCAGGTTATCCTTCTGCCTCTGCCTTCCAGGTAGCTGGAACTACAGACACACGCCACCATGCCCAGGTAGTTTTTGTGATTTATTGTAGAGATGAGATCTCACCAAGTTGCCCAAGCTGTTCTCGAACCCCTGGGTTCAGGCAATCCTTTCGCCTCGGCCTCCTAAAGTACTGGGATTACAGACTGAGCCACTGTGCCTGCCTGAAATAACTTTTTTTTTTTTGAGTTGGTGTCTCACTCTGTCACCCAGGCTGGAGTGCAGTGGCACACTCGTGGCTGCTGCAGCCTCGACCTACTGGGCTCAGGCGATCCTTCCGCCTCAGCCTTCCAAGTAGCTGGAACTACAGGCATGGGCCAGCACCCCCGGCTACTTTTTTGATTTGTTGTAGAGATGAGGTCTCACCAAGTTGCCTAGGCTGGTCTCGAATCTGTGGGCTCAGGCAATCCTCTCACCTCGGCCTCCCAAAGTGCTAGGATTATAGACGTGAGCCACTGCGCCAGGCCTGAAATCACTTTTTAATAAGTTTTTTTTTGTTTGATATATTGCTGACTCTTTTTTTGTTTTTCAGAGTCAAGAAAACTTTTTTATTTTAAGCTATTTATAGTCTTTAACAGTTAAATAGTGTATAGTCTTGTAAACAAAGTATGAGACCAATTTCTTTCTCTCCATCTGATTTCTTCGGAGTTCAGAAACTGGTTGAGTCTTCTTAATTCATGGCGATATGGCTGTTTGCATAAGTTCAATAGGAATCTGTTTTATTATGGCATTATTGGAGGTACAGGTTATCTTACCAAGGAGAAGGAGAATCGTCTGAGTCCAGCAGGTCAAGGCTGTGGTGGCCATGATTGTACCACTGCACTCTGACCTCGGTGACAGATTGATACTCTGACTCAAAAAAAAAGGCAGGTGTTGGACTGTAGCTGATTATAAATTACTTTTTGGGAAGAATCAAAGTAAAACAATAATCATGGATACTTAGGACAGCCATGAATAGGTCACAATTGACAAGGAAATTTGATTATTTCTGTGGCATGTAACAATTTAACAATTATTATTATTGTCATCATAACATATTATTATCATTATAACATACATAACAGAATTTTAGGAACCTCAGATAATTTTGAAACACATTTATGTAAATATAGTCCAAGGAAAGTTAAATACCATTTCATGTTTGACAATGTGTCCTGCATAATTTTAACATGACAAATAAACCCAATATTTCTCTTTTGACTTCAGAAGCCCTAAGTTTTTGGGGGTTTTTTTTGAGTCAGAGTGTCACTCTGTCACCCAGGCTCATGGCCTCTGCAACCTCGACCTGCTGGGTTCAGGCGATTCTTCCACCTCAGCCTTCCAAGTAGCTGGAGCTACAGGTGGGTGCTACCATGCCCGGCTTATTTTTTGATTTGTTATTTTTATTTTATTTTATTTTTTTTGAGTTGGAGTCTCACTCTGTCACCCAGACTGGAGTGCAGTGGCCGCTCCCGGCCACCGCAGCCTTGCCCTGCTGGGCTCCGGCGATCCTTCCGCCTCAGCCTTCCAAGTAGCTGGAACTATAGGCACGCACCACCACGCCTGGCTAATTTTTTGACTTACTGTGAGATGAGGTCTCACCAAGTTGCCCGGGCTGGTCTCAAACCCGTGGGCTCAGGCAATCCTCTCACCTTGGCCTTCAGTGCTGGGATTATAGGTATGCCACTGCGCCTGGCTGATATTGATGTTCAATCTAGAGAAAAACTCTGAACAAATTTTTAGCCCTCAAAATTGGCCTTTACAATCCTTTTTTTTTTTGAGTTGGAGTCTCACTCCCGTCGCCCAGACTGGAGTGCAGTGGCCGCTCCCGGCCACCGCAGCCTCGACCTGCTGGGCTTAGGTGATCCTTCCCTCTCAGCCTTCCAAGTAGCTGGAACTACAGGCATGCACGACCACGCCCAGCTAATTTTTGATTTATTGTAGAGATGAGGTCTCGCCAAGTTGCCCAGGCGGGTCTCGAACCCTGGGGCTCAGGCAATCCACTCACCTCAGCCTCCCAAGGCGCGGGATTACAGGCTGAGCCACCGAGCCTGGCTGGCCTTTACAATCTTACATGCCCACCTTTTCCGTGATAGTCCCTGGGCTTATAGGGATTGAGTGGTTTTAATTTCTGGACCTGTGTCTCACATAAGCAGTTCATTTTGATGGTCTCCTTCTCCCAAGTCTGAAGACGAGGCCTTGAGTGGTATGATTTAATAGGAGTTGGTGCCTTTTTCAGACCCAAGAACCAAAACCCTGTAACTTAGCACAAAGATTAGTTAACAGAACGTTTATCAAAGATTTAAAAAGGGCTCAGAATCTTTGATCAAAACAGAATCACAGGTCAGTATAAAATAATAGTTATTCATTTAATCAAAGTGATAATCAAAATATTTTAAAAACAATGTAGAAAGTTACATGGATGCAAAAGCCTAAATTTTTTTCAATCTCAGTTTTCCCAAGTGACCAAAAACCTAATGACAACAACATAGGAATTGTCTTGATAAAAATGTGAAATCTGTTTCTTAGGCTATTTGCCAAGAGGTAAAGAAAGACCTTCTGCAGTGTAAATGTTTCTCAAGATTTTAAATTACACAAAAAGTTCACCTATGGCATTTACCTTACTTATATTTCTTTCATCTTTAGCAGTTTAGATTACTTATGAGAACTGAGATGTTGGACAAAACTAATGATTATTTTCTTGATTGCCATTTTAATAACCTGTGCATGTTAGGAATTCACCTAAGTGAAAAACTAAAGTGAAATATATGAGTACATTCACCAAGAACTCAGAAGATTTAGCTGTTTTTGTTAAACTAGCAACATTTAACTAGTCTCATTTATCAAAAAAACACACAAAAAAACCACAACACACACAAAGATCATTTTGTTCTTGGCTGCATTTATAAACCTTTCGCGCCAAACCCTGACACTTTAAAATATCTAACAAAGACAAATATGAAACCCAGACAAAAATGTATGCTAACAATTCCGAAGCCATTTCTTTCTTAATTTTACCAATAACCCTGAAGTCAGCATGCTTATCAAAGATTTACTTATGTCATGTGAACTTGAAAGTGTTTGGACTTATGAATTTATGAGTGTTCTTTTATTTACAAGCCGATTTGGTACCCTACAGACACAGCATAAATGTACACACAGAAAAACACACTTAAATACGCATGCAAAGATCCAACAGCTTTTACCTCAGAACTGTAACTATATGATAGCAACACAAACTCACCAGTTTATGGACATGTTCACATGGCTAAGCTTTCGTTTGCCCCAGTAGGTAATCCAGCGAAGGCTGTAAACCAAAGCTTTGGGTAAAGCAGTATCCATGGTAGTTTGATTTTTAAAGAACAAACCTCCCCAGATTCCAAAGAACACTGGGGAGAAACAATACTACAGAAGAACACTACATACTAATCAAGCCTGATTCTGTTTAGAGCAGCAGCATAAAAGCCTGGATGTATGGAACAGCACCCTGCTTTCCTATTCAACAGCAAAATGAATCCAATTGTAAGATGGTACTACAATTCAAAGTCCCACAGAGAGTACAGACTCAAACCTCCCCAGACTTAAAAGAACTCAGGAGCTAAACCAAGTTGCAAATGAATATTATTTCCCTTGGTCTTATTGGCTTATAACTATATTTGGTCTTTTAAAAATGCACCCAAAAGGGCTGCATTATGGGATCGCATTCTGACTTCCCATGAATATAATGACACACACATAGAAAAATAATGATCAAAATGCAACAAAATTGCAGTATTGACTAACAAGCCCCAAGAATGTTCAAACTGAACCAGTTAATTTGCTTTTTTTTCAGTCAGTGGGCTTATTCAAACTTTAAACAGAAAACTCCTTTGGAATTCCCAAAATTGAGAGAAGGAGATCCTACAGTCTGGCAGCCGCACAAGACAATTACCTGTCCAAACACACACACAAACAATTCCTAAATAGCCCCCAAGAACATCCAGACTGAAACAGATGAAGTACTTCCCTCTCTCAGTCAGTTGGGCTTGTTCAATCTTCAAACGGAAACTCTTTTGGAGTTCCCCAAATTGAGAGAAACAGGTCCTGCTGTCTGTCTGGCACCCACAAAAGATACTCATCTGTACTCAGATGACAAGTTTCAAAGACCGTTTTTCTTAGTTAATCAGGGATTCAACAGGGGGACAGCCACCTCAGAACCAGAAAGAGAGAGATTGAAATCCATATCCTACCAAAAAGGGTTGGCCAGCTGCCAGAAAGTTTCTAAAACTCTTTCAGCCTGTGAGAGCCAAGGCAAGAGCACCACCTTTTCCTGGTCAGGAAACCGAAATCTGCTATGCAGATGCCAGGAGTTTGGTCAGGTCCTGGCTGCACTGAAAGCCAATTGCTGAGACAACGCGTATTGCCAGGGAAGAAGGCTCTTTATTCAGGTGTTATCAGCAGAAGAGACTGTGAGATTCAGTTTCAAATCTGTTTCCCTAGTAAAGGGTTTACATGGCGGGGCAGGAATGTAGCTATGTGTAGGAAAAATGGAATTAGAGAGGGGTAAGGAAGCAGATATGAGTGAGGGGTCTGACATCTGCTTGTCTGAATGTGGCAATCTGGTAAGTTTCAGTTCCTTGTCTGAGGATCAGTTTCCTGAAGAAGGACCTCAAATAAGTCAAATGTAAGTTTCAAGTTTTAAGACCAGGAGGGTCAGTTTCCATATTTATTCAAAAAACTGCAGCCATCAGTTCTATGGGGAACTTGGACAGGTTTCATTTCTTCCTTGTTTCACCTAATGCTGAGGAGGATGGAAATACTGGCTTCACTCAACCAGTACAAAGAATGGCCTCTTACCTCCTTCATTTTCCAGCACACTTACCTTAGGCGTCATCCTCCAAGCCACCGTGGCATTTGCATTTATAGGTGTTCATGGGGTCCTGTGTTTTGCTCAGGCTTTTGCCTCAATGGGTGAACAGCTGACCCGCATTCTCAGAGCGTATCCTTGCCCTTTGGGCCCTATCGATTTTTCTTCTTTGTCACATTTTTCTGTACTTTCAGTGTAGGATTACAGATTCCTTTTTTAAAACACCCTTTAATAGCAAAGTTATGTCTGATGCGCAAACATCTTTAAAAGATCCTGAACTAAGGCTTTACTTGTGCTTCAATTATCTATTGATTTTATTTTTTCCTCCACTTCTCTGAGAACAATTTGAGAACAGCGACCAGATTGTGTTATTAACCTCAGTGTGCCCAATTTTTAGCATGGTTTCTGTGTCAGGAAATAATCAACATGGGCTGATAGATAAGAGCACACTGTATGCCCTTTGTTCTACAGTGCACAGTTGGCTTACATTTTAACATATCTGAAAGTAAGATGAGCTTTAAAATCGATTTGTACCTTCAAAGCCATTATTTTCTTTTCAGAAAACTATTAATGCACGGCTGACAACTTAAAATCAAATTACCACAATAATACTTGCATAGAGGCAGGGTCATTAGAGTAAATTTTAGTGTCTCATATATCATAAATACGTCCTAGATAATTTTTAGTTCTTTGAGAACGTAACAAAATTATATTCATGACCATGAAATTATTACCTACTGACTTTTTTGGGGGGGAGTTGGAGTCTCAGTTCATCGCCCAGGCTGCAGTGCAACGGCACTCATGCTCACTGCCACCCCCAGCATCGACCTGCTGTGCTCGGGCGATCCTTCTGCCTCAGCCTTCCAAGTAACCGGAACTAGAGGCAAGTGCTACCATGCCCAGCTAATTTTTTGATTTATTGTAGAGAAGAAGTCTTACCAAGTTGCCTGGGCAGGTCTCCAGCCAATCCACTCAGGCAATCCACTCGCTTTGGACTTCCAAAGTGCTGGGATTACAGGTCGAGCCACTGAGCCCGGCCATACCTATTGACATTTTAGAAAAAAATACCAGAATTTACTTTCACCTAGAACAAAATTCTACAACAATTTGACACTTATCTGACCATGATAATTGTTTTCTTATATGTAAAATGATTAAGTGAATAACATGATCAGTGTTTCAGTCACTTTTTTATTATTTAGTTGAATAAAGGGAACTTATGATTGTTTTCAAACTGAGTATAAATACTGAATATTTCCACAATTCAAATTTGAGATTTACAATGCTAAGTGCCCCAAGCTCAATATTTCAGCCTGTTAGTGGGTTTGGCATCCGGGAAAAATGATGAGGAAATTCGGGGTAATGGGTGGTTGTGAATTGGGTGGCACTGTTACACATTTGGAAAGATGGAGAAACTAAACCCAAGGAGCTTTCTGTAGAATGGTGAGGGACACTCCAGGGAGAAAAAAGAATACATGTACTGGGTCACGTTGGAGTTGCTTCTGGGGTGTGGGAAGCAAATGAATCACAGGAAAGTATGCAGTGTGAAAAAATAATAATTCAAAACTGGAAGAGGAAGGAAAACAACAACAACAATAACCTCATTAGGAGAACGTTAAATTATTTCCAACACCCATTCAAAACGAAAGAGCAATGCACATCAAGTCTTTCTGGGAAAAAAAATAAAGACAACAAAATAGCACAATGTGCTATTGTTAACCAAGTTGCCACGGGATATGGAGTAGGGCAGAAATTCGCAACTGGAGAAAAATAAAACTGGAGCTCACCTAGGCCCATGGGGGAAAAAACCAACAAAACAAAACAAAAAAGCTTCTGCCCTCGTGCTGAGGGATGTTACTTTTTGAAGGACAGAAGACACATTCATAAATGAATTTTCCAGGAATACAAATTCTCAAACTCCTGGGTTCAAGAATTTCTCCAGCCTGAGCCTCTGGAGTAGCTGGGACTACAGGTGTGTGTCACATACCCTGCTAAATTATTTTTTAATTTTTTGTAGAGGCGAAGGCTTGCTATATTTCCTCATTCTGGTCTTGAGCCACTAGCCTTAAGTGAGCCTCCTGTCTTGGTCTCCCAAAGCACTAGGATTGCAGGCATGAGCCACCTTGAACAGCCCATGTTGTTAACTCTTCACTTTTTGCTCTTGAACAAATTATTCAGGCTCGCCCTGCCCTAGCTTCTGCATCTGTGAAATGGGACAATGCTACTTCTTTGGAGGACTTTTGTGAGAATCAAATGATCTAACACAAGGAACCTGAGAAAGTTTCTGACCTAAGTGTAGTGTGTGGTAGCTATGAATATGATTTTAAAAAATCAACAAGAGCAAATATGTAGCAGAGTAAAATTTTTAACTCCACTAAAACTCAAATGTATCAAGAAAATACAATTTATTTCTTTGTACTAGAATTCTTTTGGCATTTCTTTGTGGTTCCCATTAGCAGTTACCAGAAGAATAAAATTAAATGTTCAAACAATTGACTTTATCCTAACTATAATTTATACAAAATATTTAAGAATGTCTCATTTGTTATTTGGATAAAAGCATGTTTTTCCTTATACTGACCTCCCCCTCTCTTGCTTGCCAATCTTTCTCTAAGGGTGAAAACATAGCTTACAGATCTTCAAGGTAGCTGGACAGATGTGTGACCCTGGCGTGAGAAATTTACTACTTACACTAGCATTTGAGCCGTGCTCTGCTTGCACCTAGGCTTAATTGTGTCACTCATTTGTGTTCAGAGAGAAAGAGCTAGTGGTCAATGTTAAGAACCACTTTGTTTGTCTAACCTACATGTTTGACTTGGCTTCACATTTGCTCGCAGGTAATAGAACTACTTTGGCCCACCATGATCTCTGTTCAGCCTGATAGCCTAGTAGTGAATCTCTAGCCAGTTTACTCCATCACTGAGGATCCCATCGCTGTTCCCAAATCATTCACTTATTCACTCATGTGTTTATTCATTCTTCAACAAATACTCATTGAGTATGTGCTGAGCATTATCAATAGAAGCTGAGAACAACTGGAGAAAACTAAATTCCAGAACTTGTTGATGAAATAGTCTCATTTGTCTCATGTTTATTTTTTTCCAGGCTACACCTGAAGAAGAGATGAAAATGGATTCATAAGTTATTGCTTCATTCATCTTCCTTGCTTCTTCTTCCCATGGTACTCAAAACTGGGAGAGTAGCAGGGTTTCCAATTTTTGTAATGCTATATACTCTCTCATAGAGGTGTCATAAGTTCATGAGGCATCTTTTTCACACTTTGGCAATTTGCAAAAAGCCACATTAATATGCTAAAATAAAAGAAGAAGAAATAATTGAAAAAAAAAAAAAAACCTCTCTCCAAAAACAGCAACTAGTTTTGCAAGATTACTGTTCTTCTGCATAATTCTGTCTTGACCTTACTGTAGAAGGCAACTGTTTAGGGTCCCAACCAAAGAAGAAAATGTTGCCAACCCTGACATGGCTAACTGTGGATTCCAACATTCAAATTTTTGCCCAGTGATTCTTTCAGAAGCCCACTCAGCCTCTCAGAAATTGGCATATATTCTTAGATAGAAAGAGGACCTTGTTACCTCTTCAGGCCTTTGACTTTATTTGAATTTGATCTGATGATTTTTCATTATATTATTTTATTAGCTTTTTAATGCCTTTAGACAGATTTTGAAAACATACCTTGCTGAGCTTTTCTCTGTGGGATGGTTTTTAGGAATCCTTCTTCATTATGAGAAGAAGGATTTATAGTTTTAAGTTAATATTTATTTAATGTCTACTCTGGTTCAGGTAGTCTTCTAATAGTGAAAAACAACTGACCAGTCAACCAACCAAGCAATAAACAGGTTAAAGTCAACCCTTGTGGAACTTATGTTCAAGAGGAAGTACAGAGAATAACTACCAAAAGTAAAATGTGTGGTTTGGAGATCAGATTTTTGGAATGGTGGTGTGAAGAGCTTGGAGAAACCTTCTTCAAAAAGATATCTATCAAACCGGTCAAAATTAGAAAGAACAATTATTCAAAGTCTTTGGGAATTGATCGAAGAACTTATAGCAAATTGAGAAGCATTCGTTAGACAAAATCTATGAAAACTTGGTAAGAAGTTTCTTTACTATATGGGAGGTAATGGCAATCATTCCAGGGATGCCTCTTAAACAGCTCTGTCTTACCGAAGAGCTATTCTAGCAAGCTCGGCAGTTTCTATTTTTTCAACCCCTTGGTGTAGAATACTTGTGCTAGTTGGATTTGGTAACCTATGAACATTGATGGGTCCCATTTTCTATAGTTTCTTGCTAAAGAAATCCTATATTAAGGAGGGACAAGTGGTTGGCATTCACTCATTTCCAATTCCTATTTATGAGAAGAAACTGAGTTGGAATCCAGTTCGGGCTGTGGAAGGTCTGCACTGGATGGTGGTGACAAGCCATTGTAGAATGAATTAGTCATTTTTCAAAGATTCTGTTCCATACTGCAGACATTCTGCCCAAGGGAAAATAGGAGCAAGCTTCAAAGACTGGTAATACTCTGTTCCTGCCAAGATGTCTATCATTTTATGGATCAGAGCATGGACAAATCAGTTAGCAATTAGTGAAGACTAATAACTAGGTGTGATACTAATAGAGGCAGATCAGTTGTAAGTTTAATAAGCTTATCCAAGAGAGGTGATCATAAAAAAGCCCAGCTAGAATCACAGTCATTTATCCATTGCTGTCAGAATGTGTGTTCATGCCCAAAGCTGCACCTTCTGAAGAACAACTGCAAAGAGATCTCCTTAGTTACAAGTCCTTGAATGAACATGGGTCAAAATCAAAAATCTCCAAACAGTAAGAGCAATCTCCAAACCACACATAGATACAATAAGCAAAAGTAAAAACCTTACTGGTTCAGGGGACTTAAAACTTATGACCAATGAGTGGCTGACCACTAAACAATTTTGATGCTGGGGACAATCCTAAGAAGCCAGGTTTAAATAAAAATAAAAAATAATTTTTGAATAGATAAATTAGAGGCTGTATGTTGCAGAAGAAATAGACTGCTGAATGATTTTAAACCAATAAAAAAGCAAAGAAGTAAGAGAAAGCCTCAGAGTGTGGAAAAAAATAAGTATTCAGCTTTGCTATGATGTATTATTTAAAATGTCCAGTTGAAAAAATAAATTATGAGACATGCAAAGAAACAGGAAAGTGTTACCCATACTTAGAAAAAATGCAGAAAATATTAAATAGCTTTGAGGGTGTGCAGTAAGTAGACTTAGCAGAAAAAAGCTTCAAAGTAGCTATTACAAATGAGTTTTAAAAAAATAAATGCAATTATTTTTGAACAATTAAAGATGATGTTATGATAATGTTTCATCAAGTAGAGTATAATAGCAAAGAAAAATAAATTATAAAAAAGAAGCAAATCTAATTCTAGAGTTGAAAAGTAAAATACTTAAGTTAAAAAAATCATTAGAGAAGCCTGACAATATATTTCAAATGGCAGAAAAAAAAATCATTAGATGGCGCAATAAGGATTATGCAAACTGAAGAAGAAAGAGAAAAAATAATAAAGAACAATGAAAAAATTGAACATAAATGTGAGGCACCATGCATGCACAAAAATACACACAATCACAGTGCCAGAGGAGAAAAGACAGAGAAAGAAATGAAAAAAAAAGTGAGGAAATCATGACAATGACTAGCCATATCTGTTTTAGAAACTAAAGGAAAACAAACAAAAAAGTAACCTGTGCATCCGGGAAATCAGTGTACTTCAAAGACGATAAATACAAAGCAATCTATGCAGACATATCGCAGTTCAAATTTTAAAAGTGAAAAAAGATAAGGATTTT
Source organism: Tarsius wallacei (assembly GCA_963574415.1). Lineage (NCBI taxonomy): Eukaryota > Metazoa > Chordata > Mammalia > Primates > Tarsiidae > Tarsius > Tarsius wallacei. Next base: position 14,039 of record CAUYQG010040639.1, read on the forward strand.
TTTAATTGCCAAAATTGTATATGTTTATTCTGTACAATATGATGTTTTGAAACATGTATATTGTGGAGTGGCTAAATGAAGTTAATTAACATATGCATTATCACACATCCTTGTCATGTTTTTGCTTTTTTCAGTATGCCACATAATTGGAATCATACCTTATTTTAATCTTTTTGAACTGGATTTTAATGAGAACATTAAAAATCTACTGTCTCAGTAACTTTCAAGAACAGAATGTATCATTATTAACTGCAGTTATTATGTTATACAAGAGATCCCTTGAACTTAGTCTTTCTCTCAAATAAATTTTTATATCCTTTGAATAAAGCTCATAATAGCCAACACAGGATTACAGGAGTAAAAGTTGGAGGACTGACATTACCCAACTTTAAGATTTACTATAAAGCCATTGTAATCAAGATGTTACGCTGTGGATAGACACACAGGTTACTGCAACAGAATAGAGAACTCGAGTGATGTCAGCCAAAATCAAAATATATTCACTTGAACTTGACAAAGGAATAAAGGCAATTCAAGGGAAAATGAGCCAAATTTTTCACAAATGGTGCTGAAAATATTGGATGTATATATAGCAAAAAAATATAAAATAAAATAAACTTAAACATAAGCTTTACAACTTTCACACAATTAATCTCAAAATGGATTGTAGACCTTTATGTAAAATGAAAAGTAAAACATTTTAAAATAGGAGAAAATTCATGTGACCTTGAATTTGGCAATGGATTTTTTAATATACAACATGAGAAACATACTCTATGAAACAAAAGAGAAAATAATGATAAGCTGGACTTTGTTAAAAATAAAAACTTCTTCAAAATAAACTATTAAGAGAGAATAAAAAGACAGCACAGATTGGAAGGAAATCTTTGCAAAACATATACCTGGTAAATGAATGGTATGTAAAATACACAAAGCTTTCTTTTTTTTTTGTTTTTTTTTTGAGTTGGAGTCTCACTCCATCACCCAGACAGAAGTGCAGTGGCCGCTTCCAGCCACCGCAGCCTCGACCTGCTGGGCTCTGGCGATCCTTCCACCTCAGTCTTCCAAGTAGCCGGAACTACAGGCGCGCGCTACCACACCCGGCTAATTTTTTTGATTTATTGTAGAGATGAGGTTTCGCCTGCCCAGGTGGGTCTCGAACCCGCGGACTCAGGCAATCCACTCACCTCAGCCTCCCAAGGCGTGGGATTACAGGCTGAGCCACCGAGCCTGGCTCACAAAGCTTTCTTAAAACTATAAATAAGCCAGGCTCAGTGCCTCAGCCTGTAATCCCGCACCTTGGGAGGCTGAGGTGAGTGGATTGCCTGAGCCCGCGGGTTCAAGACCCGCCTGGGAAACTTGGTGAGACATCTCTACAATAAATCAAAAAATTAGCCGGGCGTGGTAGCATGCGCCTGTAGTTCCAGCTATTTGGAAGGCTGAGGCGGAAGGATCGCAGGAGCCCATCAGGTGGAGGCTGCGGTGGCTGGGAGCGGCCACTGTACTCCAGTATGGGCGACAGAGTGAGACTCCAACTCAAAAAAAAAAAAACTATAAATAATTCAGAAGACAACCTACTTCAAAATGGGCAAAATATCAACACAGACACTGCAAGAAAGAAAATAAGCAGGTGGCAAATATGCACATTAATAGATGTCCAGCATTATTTGTCATTAGGAAATTGTAAATTAAAACAACAGTAAGATACTTAGAAATGCTCATGGATTGGAAGAATCAACATTGTGAAGATGTCTATCCTACCAAAGGCAATCTACAGATTCAATGCAATACCCATCAAATTACCAGCAACATTCTTCTCAGACCTAGAAAAAACAACACAGGAATTCATATGGAA
>CAUYQG010040640.1:0-31071 GCA_963574415.1 Tarsius wallacei
GGGGGGGGCGGCCCCCCCTCACCCCAGGTGCACTGGAAGAGAGACTGGGGCACATTTGTTTCTCCAGGTGCACGTCAGAAGATGCAAGGATCATTCCCACGCAGGCTGGGCTTCTGGTCTCCCCCTCAACAGTCCTCGACGCAGGTCATTCTTGGCTGACCATCTAGCTTTTTGCAGACACGCATGCTTCCACGAGACTGTGGGTCAAATGTCTAACCACTGACTTGGTCAAACTCAATGGGCAGTTAAGGCAGTAACTGCCGTCCAGGCTGGGCTAGCTGGAGAGTTGTGCCCTGTGTTTGTTTGCCTTTCTTGGGTCCAGTGTGGAAGCTGTGTCCTGGAACCGTTCTCAGCCTGCTCTTCCTGAGTATGAAACTGAAACCATTGTGAAATGGCTCACACATCAGGCCCCTGGGCCAGAACAGGTTCAGAAGATGCCAGGGGCCAAGGTGGTGTCTGGATTCTGTGGGGGATGGAGGTGGGTGAGGGAGAGGCCCGGGGAGAGACTTGGTGGCATTACCTGTGCAGGGGATGACTTAGGGCTGGGTGTCCAGGCAGTCTGGGGGGTTAGCTGCTGTGAGTTGCCTGCTAGCTCAAAGCAGTCTCTTTTCCAGAGAATGGCCCCCACCCAGTGGCAGCTGGCTCACCCCTCAGAGGTCCCGTGGCCCTCAGGGAGCGCTCAGGGCTGCAGTTCAGAGCTCTTGGGAGGCTCTTGTCTTCAGCTGAGGCTGCATCTTTGCTCAGCTCCTTCCCTGACCATCCTGTTCCCCTTCCTTCCTTCTCCAAAGGCAGAGCCACTTCCTTGGGCTCTGTGTCTAGGGATCCCTGGCATGAAGCTGGGCTGGGGTCGGGCAAAGACAGCGAATGGGAAGCAAAGTTAGGAGTTTGGGGTTTGAGGGGAGCTAGGACTGGGAAGGTGCTGGGCGTGTGGGTGAGGCCAGGAGCTGGGCAGAGGGGCTGTGGAGGCATCGTTCTCAGAGAGGAGTGGGCCAGGGCTCCATGCCCCACAGCTCTTGGGAGCCCTGCCCTGCTCCCAGGCTCTGGATATAGACACTCAGGATGGTTTGCAGGGTCAAGGCAGGGTGTACTTGAGGTTAGATGGGTTTAGGTGGATACTGATGAACGTCTATTTCCATAGCTACCCATTGAGTTCATAAATCTTAGCAAACAGGGACTACAACACTGAAGTTAGGATTTCTGGGTTATTGTTCCTTAGAAAGCAGTTAGGTAAACCAAGAATAAGAACCAGGAACACGGACTGTGGCATGTGGATGTGGCACATGTCCGGTGGGTAGCAGCTGAAGGACAGCAGCTTGAGAAACAGGGTTTAGTGGGATGGATTTGGGGTTGGAAGGAGGAGGTTGGGTTCAGGGCTGGGTCTGCAACACTCTTACCACATGAGTGGGCCTGCCTGGCCTGTCTGGCCTGATCCTCAGTTCCCGGGGCCTTCTTGCTTCCTGGCTTTGGTTCCACTGCTGACTTCCTCGTCCTTGTGCTGGGCTGCAAGCAGTCCCCAGGGCAGGCAGTGTCTCTTTGCTCCAAGCACAGGTCTCAGGGACTCTATCTACCCTCAAGGCAAAGCTAAGCCCCCAGCCTGAGTGCGACAGCCCTGCCTGCACCCACCTCATGACAGGGGGTCTTCATTCTCTTGGCAGGACCATTTAGAAACAAAAGACCGAACGTGGCTCAGGATGCCAAGTCTCTCCACAGCTCCTGAGGGAGTCACACAGTATCCTTTTGCCAAAAAGCAGCACCCACTGGACTTTCAGTGTCAGAGGGAAGAACTTTGTATTGCTCCTTAAGAAAAAGGAACAGGTTCCAGACAGAGAGCGGTCTGTGAAACCAGGTGGGAAAGCAAATGCACGTACCTGTGGGGAGGGGGATAGGCTTGTTCATGCAGGCGGTGGCAGTGCCAATCACAGCCTCGGCGGCCTAGGATCCCACCCATTAGAACAGAAGCTGCAGTAGAGCCCCGGAAAGGGAACAAGGGAGACCTCGTGTCCACCGAGGGCCCATGGGTCCCAACCGGACCAGGCCAGGTAATTCGCTTACTCCTCGCTGCATGCCCTGTGAGCCGGTGCCCCTCCCTGGGCCGCTGGGCACGTCGTGGGATCTGGGGCTGCCAGCAGCCTTGGGGAACCTGAGTCCTGGAGACACAGGGAGCCAGAATGAGATGTGCGGTGAGCATCCAGGACACGTGGTTTCAAAGGCATAGTCAACAAAAAGAACGTAAAATATTTCTTTAATAATTTTTGTATTGATTAGATAATGAAGTGCTAATATTTTAGATATAGTCAATAAAATAAAATTGTGTTATGAAAGTTAATTTCGCCAGCATCCCTTTACTCTTTTTAAAAACATGGTTTCCGAAAAATGTAAAATCCCGCATGTGGCTCTCATTGCATTTCTGGGGCCAGCACTGGTGTAGGCGAATGATGCTTGCATGAATGAAGTTCAAAGGAGGGAATGAATTCATCTCCTGAGCAGTCAGGGCCGAAGGCTGGGGCACTGCGGGCACCATTGCTGGGGGTTAAGGAGAGGCCCCGGTTTTTGCCCTCTGTCTCTTCTTCGAGGCTCAGTTTTGGCATCTGCTGACGGGGATAATGGTTGTGCTTGTCCTCTGGGGTTGTTGTGAGAATTAAACGAGACTCTTGTCATCAACGAGGTTGAGAAATAATGAAATAAGCACACAGGGAGGCTCTCTCCGGGCCTCTGTAATGAGTGGTTGTGAACCTGAACGTGGTGAAAGGTGACAGTTCTCAAATGTAGGACGGGCAGGCTGTCAGCGGATCCAGCCAGGGGACTTCAGTTAGGAGGGGGTCGGGGTAAGGAGGACAGGGCCACAGTCAGCTGGACCTGGCACCCTTTCCAACAGAAAAGTCCCTAATACACTCAGTGGTAACTGCAACCTCCACTGACAGAGAGGGAGGGCTTCATACCGCTGCCTGCCCAGGGTCTCGGGTGAGCAGAAGCTGTCTATGGAGGAAAGCGGGCCTAGTTCAAGGAAGGAGAGGTGTGAGGCTTTTGGTGAAGTGACAGTTGGCTAGTGAGACCTTCTCCATGAAGCGTGCTGGTTGGGGAAGCTGACTTCTGCTGATGCACCCACACCTGCTAGCCTTACTCAGTCAGGGGCGGATAAACAGTGGCCCTGGGCAGCAAAGAGGACGGGAGACCTCCCACAATGGCGTGGCCTTGGCCTCATGCCTTTGAGGTGGGTGAAGGTGTTCCCAAGAGATGTGGCCAAGTAGGGGCAAGTGGGATGGGGACCCTAAGCCTGCTTTGGCTCCCGAGCCTTTTCCTGGTGCCCTTGACACTGAATTTGGGCTCACACTTTCCTCCAGGTCCTGCCTCTTTGCTGGGGTCTCACTGTGTTCCCCTGGATGGTCTACTGTCGAGTGCTTCCCAGAGGGGCTTGACACGATGAGCAGGCAAAGCAGAGCTGCCAGGCTCCTCATGCATCTTCTGCTTCAGCAGGAAGCACCACTCATATGTCCACAGGGGCTGAAGTTCCCATGGGGTGGCTGGTTCCCAGACGGGAGGGAGCAGTGGAGTGCGTGGTCCACACGAGAGACAGCGGCTACCTGACTGAGGCTGACACTCATTGTGGGGAAGGAGGGGAAGGAGTTTTTCCAGGACTTTCTATTTTTTGAAAGGCTAGAAATCTAGATTTTGGGGTAAAAGCTACTTTCTAAATATTAGCGATAGTTCAATAATGATGATGATGACAGCATTGTGTGGGCCACGTGAAACAAATTTGTGGGTGGGATCCATTTGTGGCTTTGGACCATGGGTTCTGCTTCTTGAGTAACTGCTTTCCAGGCCTGCCCTGGCCCCTGGGGCCCTACACCCATCACAGGCCCTAATGGCTGAGCGGCAAGGGCCCTAGTCTGGTCTGATCTGGTCTGATGTGGTCTTGTCTGGTGTGATCTGGTCTGGTCTGGTCTACTCACCATTCACTGATGGTTTCCTCTAAAAGAAACTGCTGGGCAAAGGGTAACAGAAAGAGCCAGGCATTCTATGCCCCAAATATGTCCACAGTCTGACAGGCTTCGGAGAGAGGATGAAACTAAGGTCTAGGTAGTTAAAAGATCATACAATGTAGCCTAAGAGAGAAATGACCTACATTTTGGACTGTGTTCTCTTGTTTTTTCCAGTGATTAATTTTCTTTTCTTCTTGGTCACAGTGCCTTGACTTTGCTATAGAGATCCACCTTCCCTCAACACTCAGTCTCTGTGGGGTAGGTGGGGTTGTCTCCACCCTCCAAGTGTGGAGGAAAGCCTATCACGTGGGCTTAGCCAATCAGAACATCCTCTCCCTTATGTTCCCATGGTGATGGGTTCAAGGATGGGCACAAGATGTAAGCCAGGCTGATGAGCTGCAGTTTGGGGATGTTTGTTGGAAATGCCAGGAAAGAGAAACTGTTTTCTTTTCCTTTTCTTTTTTTTTGTGGAGGCTCACTCTTTTACCCAGGCTGGAGTATAGTGGCATGCTGCTCACAGCCACCCCAGCATCGACCTGCTGGGCTCCAGTGAGCCTTCCGCCTCAGCCTTCCAAGTAGCGGGAACTATAGACACACGCTACCACGCCTGGCTATTTTTTATTTTTATTTTTTTTTATTGTAGAGACAAGGTCTCGCCAAGTTGCCCGGGCTGGTCTCGAACCCGCAGGTTCAGGCAATCCACTCGCCTTGGCCTCCCAAAGTACTGGGATTACAGGCTGAACCACCCAGCCCGGCCAAAACTCTGTTTTCATTGGTAGAAATGCTGGACTGCAGCAAGCCACGTCTACTGCCTTTCGCTAGAGGGCTTGCCTGGGAATGCAGCCAACTCAGGAAGAGATTTTGGTGTCCCTCCTCATGTTTAAACACCTAGATCAAGCCAGGCCTGGAGTTCAGTTTCTTGGGCCAATAAATGCCTTGCTTTACTGAAGCCAGTTTGAGCAGAGATTGACGTCTATACTCTGATGAATCCTGTCCAAAACAAATGCCATGGAGGTTAAGCTGGAAGTTGTTTCTTCAAGTGTAAGATCAGAAAAAAAAACCTCGAAGGAAAGGTGGCACTGGGGCAGAGAGAAGGCCCTATTTTGACGGCCATTGGAAGGAAGGAAAGTATTCTAAGTGGAATGGGGTGCATGGCATGAGCCTCAGAGGCAGGAACAGGGGCATGTTTGGAAGACAGAGTGAAGCCTGATTTGGATAAGTATAGGGTTCTTGTAGAGTCTGCATGGCAGTGCTGAGGTGGGTAGAGGTGGACCTGTAGATTGGAACCAGAGTGTGGGCAGGGGGTGGAGCTTATGCTACGTGCTAAGGAGCAGTGTCTAGTGCGACCCTTGGGTAGGGAGGATAGAGCTGTGCTTCCCTGAAGGAAGCCAAGGTCCATTTTAAGAAGGGACAGTGAAACTGGGAATGAGCCATTTCAAGCGGCCATTCATGGCATGCAGGTGGGTTCCAGGGCTGAGACTGACATCCCTGGGTCCATATTCCTTTAAGCATATCCATAGAGATGGGTGAGGGAAGGAGGGTGAATTACATCAGTCCACCATGTTGAACTTACACGCAATTAACTCCTATTCCATCCAGATTGTATGTTGGTATATAACATACAACAGGTGTATGTTTGTGTATAATATACAACAGGTATATGTTATATACCAGGTAACTTTATTTTTTTCCTTCAAGCTGTTGTTCAATTCCATTTGTCCAATAATTCATTTTTTCTCTAACGAATTCAGATGACACCTTTAGCATATAGTAAACTCTTATATTTAACAAGGTTCATTTTTGGACTTTCTATTTTGTGGCTCCGATTTTTCTAATAAGCCACACTCTTAAATGTCATTTTGAAACAATATCCCCTTATTAAAATTTTTACCCAAAATATTTTGGCTATTCTAATTTATTTGTCCTGACAAACTTGAAGATCACTTTGTCCAAAGAAGTAATTTTGATAAAAATGGAATTTAATCTATAAATTAATTTGTGGAAGAACTGACAACTGTAGAATGTTTGCCCCTCTCATCCTGGAATATTGTATGATTTCTTTTGCATGCCTATTATAGTTTTGCAATTTTTTCATATACCTCATGTACATTTCTTGAACAGATCATTCCTAGAGATTTGATAGTTTGGGGAGTTTTTTGAAATATATTTTATAACATTATTATATGCTTGTTTGTATGACTATCTTACTGCAATATCATGATACTTCCAGTAGTTATCCAGTTGATTCTATAAAAAACTTCATCACTTGTTTCTGCTCATTATAATTTATTTTTCTTGTCTTATTGCATTGACTAGAACTTCCAGAGAAACTTAAAATAATATTAGTAATAGCATACATCTTTGTTGTATTTCTGAAAATTCCTCTTGCAGGGTTCCAATATTAAGAATGACATTTGCTGGCTCAGCCTGTAATTTGGGAGGCTGAGGCAAGTGGATTGCCTGAGCCTGCAGGTTTGAGACCAGCCCGGGCAACTTGGTGAGACCTTGTCTCTATAATAAATAAAAAATTAGCTGGACGTGGTAGCACACACCTGTAGTTTCGGCTACTTGGAAGACTGAGGTGGAAGGATGCCGGAGCCCAGCAGATCAACACTGGGGTGGCCGTTAGGGTGCCACTGCACTCTGGTCTGGGTGATGGAGTTAGACTCCAACTCAAAAAAAAAATGGCATTTGCTTTTAAATTTAAGATCGATACATTTTATTGTGTTAAGAAGATTTTTTTTTTTCTATTTCTAGCTTGTCAATGGTTTTATTAGGAATGGATATTGGATTTTATGAATGCCTTTTGCACATCTGTCTAGATCAGGGGTTAACAAACTACAGTACAAGAGTCTAATCAGATCTTTATTTGTTTGACCTGTGAGATAAAAGTGATTCTTATACTTCTAAAAATTGTTATAAAACAAAATAAAATAGAAAACTTCTTAATATGCAACAAAGGTGGCATATGGCTCATAAGGCCTAAAATATTTATTCTCTAGCCCTTTACAGAACAAATTTTTCAACCCTCAATCTTGATGATTGTATGGATTTATGTTCTTTGAATTATTGATGTGATACTATTAATATTAATATTGAACCATCCTTGAATTCCTGGACCACCTGAATTTTGACCAAAATGCTACTGGATTTGTCATTACTGAGAGAAAAAAAGCAGAGGCTGCACTTCAGAAAGTGAGGGTCCTGGGTGTTCTCTAGTCATCAGGGTAGAACTTCTGAGCATCAGTGTCCTGAGAAAAACAGAGACATCTGGCAGAAGGAAAACATTGCATTTCAGTGGGCATTTTGTGATTTTTTTTGGTGACTTTGGCCCTTGGGCAAATGGTATCAATTATTATTTCCAAATCTATTAACAGTGGGGTTAGAGACATTGGGGTTAGAGACCTGGGAAAGGAGTATCCAGTGGAGAGCTGGTGTACATTTGGCCAGCTGGGATGTGTCCAGACCGTCCCTTTATGGAATAGACTGTGTTGTTAGCCCTTATAGCACGTCTCTTAGGATCTGAGTCAGAAAGTTGTCACAACTCTTGCCGCAGTAAGAGCCAGTGTCAAAGCCTGAGACAAATACCAGGATGTGTGCAGTCAGTTAAATGGAAGAAGACACGGATGGACACTGGGCACAATGACCATTTTTCATCCTCTGTGACTCATAGAAGAGGGATGTCCAGTATTTAATTGCTAGCTGTATTGCCGTGACACAAATGATCACCCTCTATTTGCTTGAATTCAGTAAAATGCACAATGCAAGAATGTCACATGTGGCTACAGCATTTGGTTTTGTTCACTTAATGGCCAGCTCTAATGTTTGAACAGACATTTCCTCCATTCCTGGAAGCAGTATGCTTCCCACTGTTTGCTTATGGACTCTGTGGTCAGGGGACATACCTTCAACACTTGGCCAGGCAGTTCACAACTCCATTTTAGCTTTCACTTCATGCTTGTGCAGATCCTCAAGGTCAGCTGGAGGTGAGTGCTTATGGCTCCTCAGGGCTTTTCTGAGCATGCCCCCAGCACTGAATGTGCACATAGTCCCATGCACCTGCATGGCCTTCTAGATTCCCAGGGACATGTTGGTTTAGCATTCCTAACCCTGTGTTTGTTTCAATTCTCAGCTTTTCCTTTTAAGCTTTTTGGTTAACTGTCTCAGCTGTTATCTACTGCCTCAGCCATCTGCAATATTCAACAATTGCCTCTGATGGTCTTGGCAAATAATTCCAGGAGATAGGATGTTTGCACAGGGTGAGCTGAGTCAGGTAAAATAAAGACAGTCTTCAAGTTGGGGTCTTTCAGGGAAACACTATACAGGTTAGATAATGACAATTATCTGGGAATGGGACTTTGAAGGCGCTCCAACTCTACTCTGCTCCTGCAGTGGCTGGCAAACGGCTGGTTTTCACTACAATGTGTCTGTTGAATTTGGAGGTATCTTGGATGGAGCAGTGGAGGAGGGAGGGATAAACCAGGACAAGTTAAAATGTCACAAAGCTTACATTCTTACTGGGAGTCAGTCTTTTTTCTTGATTAAACACTCTTCAGATTGCTACAAGTCTTGGTTAATTTCCAGCATTCTGAAATGTTAATTCTATTTTTGCCAGGGTTCTCACTGCTGATGGAGGAAAGAATTTTCAAGGTCCTCGCTCAGCCATTTTCACTGATGTCACCTCTCTGAGTAATTTGGACTCTGACTTTACATACAACTGTAGTCAGTTTGGTTTGCCATCCATGGGGCTAGGTAACAGCACGCTGGCAGGAGAAGGGGTTCCGCTGTTAATTCATTCCCAGGTGATTGTTCCTTCTCTCCACTTCTTTTCAGGTCAGGGAGGCCTGTTCCAACATCAGGACAGGAATCCAGCTGCAGTGAGCAGGGAACGTCAGGAAAGAGCTGCTTCTCAGCTCCTCTTGTTCTGTCCCTGCTCTGTTTAATGAGCCCTGGATGCCGAAGGCCCCCTTCTGTGGCCTGGGCCCAGTTCCACTTGCAGGTTGGAAGAGTCCGTGGCTTTGGCAATTAACTGCTCAGTTTTCTATCTGCTCTGGAGACCTCCCAGCATAAGTGCCCGCTTCTCCCTGTCATCCTCCCATCCTACACAGCTGGGTGGCAGAATAATGACTTTATTAAGCGCATCCTGCACTTAATTCCCCAAGGATGCCAGTCCATCAGGAGAGACTAAATCTTCTGCCAGCAACCACGCAGCTGGTTTAGGCTTATCCGTCCAGACCTGTGAAGGGGCTCAGGAAGGATGCACACCAGCTGCTGTTCAGGCCCGCTCGGTTCTGTGGGCCCAGAGTCGACCCTGGAAAGAGGCCAGGCCTTCCCCCCACAGAGAGTGAGGCATGTGGGTCCTGCCTCCAAGTCCTACTGCTTCCCAGTTGTGTGGTGTGGGCTGCACCTCTAGGACTGGCAGAGTCTTAGTCTAGGCATCCATCAGCATCCAGAGGCAGGGGGAGGGGTCTAGGATAAGGGCTTGTGTCCCCAAGAAGCTGCTTAGAGCTGTGGGGGGTTGGAGACACTCCTGCATACTCACTGTCAGGAAGACACAGAGTTGAGGAAGAGGGCCAGTTCAGAGATGGGTGCAGGAGGCAGAGCCTGGAGGAAAAGACTCTGCAGAGAAGGTCATGGAAGAAGCTTCTTAGAGGGTACTTGCCACCTTGGGTGGGAGTTAAGCTATTTACATCTCTAAGCTTCAACACGTACTGCTTCTCTGGGCCTCAACCGTCTCTTCTCTGAAATAGGAGTAGTGATTGTTCGCCTATATAAAGTCCAAGGTCAGAGAGAAGCTATTCCTTCTTAAGAGTAGTGATTGGACTCTCCTTACAGAGGACAGATACAGAAGATGCTGTATAGGCCCAGGCTTGCTGCTCAGGACGATACTCGTCGTCCTCTTTCGTTAGAGGTCCTGTGTCCATCAGGGCTCCCCTTGCCGACGGGGAAAGAAACTGAACTTTATGCAAGCAAAAGGCTGATCTGGCTGATGTGTGTAGCTGAAAGGTCTTGAGTGGTGTGGGTGACATCACTGGCCCAGGCTGGCATATGGCACCACCAGGAACGACCTCTCCATACCACTCCCCTCTTTCTCTCTGCATTGGTTCGTTCTCAGGCAGGCTCACCTCACTGTGGTCCAGATGGCCACAGGCAGCTCCAGCCTCCGTTCTGCAGCTCACCAACTCCAGGGGAAGCCAGCTCTCTTAAACTCCAGCCCGATTTGTGCTGATCTACACTGGGTCCTGTGCCCATCCTACATGCCTATCCTTGGAAAGGAGTGAGGATGGGGCTAGGAGCGATCTGTTTTTTTGTTTTATACCACATAAAATGAAAGCAGGGCATGACTCCCCCACCCCCCAAAAAATCAGAGTGCTGATATTGGAAGGGCGCTGGACAGCAGGACCACGAGGTGCCCACTGGGATTCTTAACCAGGCCACACCCTGGGGCTATGCACAATTGCAGCTTTGCAGCGGTGCTGTTTCCAGTGCAGGCTGTTGGCTTTGCTGGGGGTCTGAGCGTCTCCTCCTTGCCCAACCAGGCCTCACCTCACCCTGAATGAATCACTGTTCTCCAGACAGTGCTGGGCCGGAGAGTGCCTGGACTCCATCCTTGCTCAGACCCACCTAGGCCCAGACCGGGCCCTCAGCTGAGAGTCAGGCTGTTATTTCTTGTTCGGGTGCTGGCTTCTCTGTTGACCCAATCACCTATTTATTACAGTACTTCTTTTATCCATTCATTCATTTATCAACTCTTTACTGAGTAATATGGGAAGACACCATTCCAGAGAACGGAGAAGTTTAGATAAACTGGTTTCCCGTGGCCCCAAACCAGGGGGGCTTCGTTCTCCTTGCCAGGCCCCAAAGTAACTAATTCATCCAAAAATTGTTCACTGAAGTATAATGGCCATATGATAAGCCTCACATAAGTCATGTGCATAATTTGGGAAGTTATGACACAACATGTACCCGAGCAACCATCACTGCCATTAAGGTGACACATGCATCCATCACCCCCAGGGATTCTGTGTGCTCCTTTGTCATTTTGGCATCTTTTTCGCCTGCCATCCCCCATCCACAGGCAACCATTTATCTGCTCTTGGTCACTGTGGATTAGATTGAATCTTCTAAAATATTTTATAAGTGGAGCCATACAGTGCTCTACTTTGGTCTAGTTCTCTCATTTTGCATGGTTATGTTGAGACTCACTGATGCCATTGTGTGTATCACTAGTTACAGCCTGTTGGTCGCTAAGGGGTGTTTCACAATGTGGATGGCCCAGCTGGTTCACCCTTCACCTGCTGATGGAGCTTGGGTTCGTGAACAATATTTGTACACAAGTCAGGATTGTGAAGGGACAGGATGGACACCCGACAGCCCTAGGATTTCTGATTGCAGTGTTCCAGACTCCAGCATACCCAGCAGGCCAAGGTTGGGCATTTGGAAAGTGTGATTACATGCTTGTCCATAGACCAGCATTTTCCACACTGTGTTTTGTAGGAAATGGGTTCTGTGTTAAAAGGTCGGGAAAGCTCCCCCTTCTTGGAGATTCACCTTCTATCTTAGCTTATGAAAGACTCTGAGAAGTCTGCAGTCAGGAAAATCCAGTGTCTGATGAGCCAATTAGACCATATAACCTCTTGCCCCCTTTTGTCCTAGGGATGGCTATCCATTTCTCACGGAAGGCAGTTTGATGGACACTGCCGCGGACTGTGGTGCTGTGAGCATGCTGGGGAGAGGCATCTGCTCTCAGAAGCCGTCCAGCGTCCTGGTGCTCCACCGCTGAGGTCTCACGTGCATTCACAAGTAACTCACAATGCTTTAAATTATAAAATATTGCAAGCACACAGAAAAGTGTTGGGAATAAAATAGCAAACACTCACAAAAACAACACACAGCTTTGTCAGCATTCTGCCTCTCTGTGTGTCTTACAGTTACTTGTGTGAGTCTGCAAGTCGTTTAAAGGAGTAAAACATCGCTGATACAGTTAAAGTTCCCTGAGTATCTCCTCCCCATCCAGCTGCCTCCCTCTTTCTTAGCAGAAACCATTGTCCTGAATGTGGTGTTTTCCATTTCTGTACATATCTTTATTCATTTACTGCTATTCATATAGTATTGTCTTGCATGGTTTAAAACTTCATAAAGGATAATATACTATACATAGAATTCTGCAACTTGTTTTTCTTTGCCGAACATCTTTTTTAGATTTAACTGTGGTTCATTCATTTTAGGCGCAGCATAGTATTCCACTGAATAAACAGACCACAATTTGTGCCCCGTTGTCTTTTTGGGAGATGCTTAGGTTGCTTCTCATTTTCCACCACTGTGGAAAAATCATTTTTCTAGGTTATGAACAAAGCCGTGGTGACAATTTTGGTGGCTGTCTCCTTGTCACATGTGTAAGAGTTAGAAGTGGGTCACAGGGTAGTGGTATCAGTAACTCTACTTAGATATTGTCAAAACAGTGGCAGCAATTTGTACTCTTTTTTAGTTTTATTTTTTTGAGTTGGAATCTTACTCCTTTGCCCAGGCTGGAGTGCGATGGCATGCATGCTCACAGCCACCCCAGCGTTGCTGGGCTCCGGCGATCCTTCCGCCTCAGCCCTCCAAGTAGCCAGAACTACAGGTGCGCACTACCACGCCCAGCTAATTTTTGATTTATTGTAGAGATGAGGTCTCGCCAAATTGCCCAGGCTGGTCTCGAACCCATAGGCTCAGGCAATCTATTTGCCTCGGCTTCCCAAAGTGCTGAGATTACAGGCTGAGACACCGAGCCCGGCCAATTTGTACTCTTATCTGCAGTGTAAGAGAGTTCTAGTTTCTGGATTATCACCGACACTTGGTATTTACAGACTTTTAAGTGGCAGAAAAATGCCTGGTCTACAATAGGTACTCAATAACTATGCATTGAGGGGAGTGAAATGTTTTAGTTTACATCTCCTTGGTTACCACCAAACTGAGAGTCTTCCATATGTTTACTGGCCTTCCCCTCCCCTCTTCCCTCTTCTTGTCTTTTATCTGCTATTTTGTGAGTTGTTTGACATTTCCTTTCTGATTTGTAGCAGCTCTTTACATATTCTGAATAATCATCTTTTGTCAGTTCCGTGCATAGCAAGTATCTTTCGCAGTTTGCAGCTTGTTTTTTCATTTTGATAATTGTGTCTTTTGTCTTACAGACATTTTAAATTTTAATGTACTTAAAGTTCTCAAACTTTTTCTTTATAGTTTGTGATTTTGAGTCTTCTCTAATAAATCTTTATCCATCTAAAGTTATAAAGGTATTTTCCTATTTTTTCCATAATATTTTTTCTTTACCGCTTAATTCGGTAATGTACCTGGATTGTTTTTGGATATTGTGTAATTTGAATGGAGGATTTTCTTTTCTTTATTTCTGTAAGGACAACCATTTTAGCTTTCTGTCACATCTTCCTGTTAACCTGAAGTGCTGGCTCTTTCCTTTTGTGTCAGGGTCAGTGTCTGGGCCCCCATTCTGTCCCTGTGGTTTATTCTCTTACTGTGTCAACACCTCACTCTTTTAGTCACTAAAGCTTTGTAGTCGGTCTTAACTATTTTGTGGTTTGTTCACCTTTTTGTTCAAGAGTGCTTTTTAAAGTCTTTTATTTATCCACATAAATTTTAGAATTAGTTTGTCATGTTCCTTATTGGGATTTAGTTGCGATTAAATTAAATTTATAGATCAATTTGAGAGAATTGTCATTTTTATGACTCTGCGTCTTCTCACCCATGAACATGGCATATCTGTCTAATTTACTTTGATCTTCTTTTATGTTTTTCCATAAAGCCTTATTTTTTTCATGAAGATTATGCACATATCTTGTTAAATTTCTTCCTAACCCTATCAAGTTATTGTTATTATTATCGGTGTCTTTATAAAATTTAAAAATCTGACTGTCTACTGCCCCAGTAGTGGGGCAATTTGTTTTTGTGTTTCCATCTTGTGTTCAGCACCCTGCTCAGCTCTTGAATTTGTTGCATTAGGCTATTTGTAGATTCTCTGGGACTTCCAGTATAGAATCTTATAATTTGTGAATAATGAATATTTTTGTTTCTTCTTTTCCAGTCTTTATACATTAAATTTCTTTTTCTTGTCTTACTGCTAAGACTTGTAGTCAGCATTGAGTAGACGTGGTGATAGTGAGCATTCTTGACATGTTCCTGACTTTACTGGAATGTTTCATTCCCATACCTTATCATCAGTCATAACTTTGTAGTAGGTTTTTTAGTCACACTTTGTGTTATATTGAGGAGTTCTCTATTATCCCTATTTTTTAAAGAGTTTTTGTCATGAGTGGACATTAAATCATATTGCATGATTATTCTACATCTATTCAGATGGCCTTATGGTTTTTTGCTTCAATTTCTTTCATTTTATTCTATCAAGAATACACGTACCTGGAGATGTTTCTAACGTAAACACCCTTGAATTATTGCAAGAGAGTTACTTTGGTCACGTATTTGGAGATGAATGCCTGAAATGAGTTTAGTCTTTATGCAGGGTTTTTCTATGCGGAAATAAAGGAAGACCTGCCAAATGTTGAACAAGCAAAGGCAGTTTATTTAGAGCTTGCTATAGAAGGGAGTCAGCCCCTGTCACCTGTGCTTCGACAGAGACTCAAAGGCAGACACAGGAGTGGGAGAGCTTTCTAGTGGAGAAAGAAAAGGCTCAAGTGTGCCCCGACTGGAGGCTGCTGCCTCAGGGAGCTACAGGAGGGCTGCCTGGAATTGGCGCAACCTGTGTGGTTCGTTAAAGGGTGCATATTGGCTCTCTCTGGTTGGCCCCAAGTTGGAAACAGGGGCACAAATCAGGGAAACTGTCAGTGATTATCAGGTTCTGGCCATCTGGGGCTGATTCCTGCGGGGGTTATCGTTTGGCTTCCTGGACTGGTTGCTAGAGAAAGAGGTCTGACTTCCTACAGGTCTGCCTTGTAGACAGCAGGCTGGCTTCCTGGGCTGGCAAGCTGCTGCAGATTGTGGTTCAGAGCTCTATTTTTATATGTGTTCTGGCCATTGTCTGTTTGCAGATTCAGTCTCGCCTGTGAGGGGATGTCAGTTTCCAATCCGTATTGTCCGAGCCCAAGGCCTTTGCTCTTGCTCCTGCAGGCATGTCGGAACCTGAGCTCCTCACACACCCGAGCCCCCACCAGCATCTCCGCAATGCCTGTTCCTTCTGCTCCTTTGTTTGTTGTGTTGGTTTTCAGTTTTCTTTTGGTTTCCAGATCTTGGCATTCTCACCACCCCCATTTTTAAAATCTTACCAGTTTCCTGCCTTTAAAGGAATATTAGTTATATTTTATCTACTATTTCTGTGTGTTTGCAGCAGGGGAATTTTCAGGTTATCTAGTCTGCCAAGTTGCCAGTACCAGAATTTTCCAAGCATCTTTTAAAGTGGGAAGTGCTTTCATTCATTTTTCACTCAAAAACATTCATTAACTGTGTCTTGCAGAGGGCTCAAGCTGGCAGCTCTGAGCAGGATCTGGCCCTCAGTCATGTTTTTGTTCAAAACGAAACTGAAAACAGTTTGTTAAAGTTCTGATATAAATGCTTTATATAGAGAATGTCCTCTGTGTTCACCAGATATTTATAATTTGCGGTTGATTGCTTGCAAAAATACCCACAATTATTCCCCTCACTGTACCCTCGCCCTTCTGCCATGTGATGCAACACCTCCCTGGTGGGCTGGCCACCTTCTGGCTCTGGGCTAGTCTGTGACTTGTTTTGGCCAGTAGAAAGTGCTGGCTCTAGCCTAGGCCTCAAGAGGCCCTGTCCATTTCCACTCTTGCTCTTGAAACTGCCCAGCTGCTAAGGGGGCAAGCCTGGGCTAGCCTGCTAGAGGATGAGAGATGCATGGAGCCAAGACCGCACCATGTTTCTCTCAGCCACCGTGTTGCTGATGGTAGAAGAAAGAGCAAGCCCAGCTAAGGTCAACTGAGCCCAGCCCAGACCAAGGGGCCACCTGGTACGCTCAGTCTAAATTGGTGGCCTACAAAATCATGAACTAAATAAATGGCGATTGTTTTAAGCCATTTTTAGAGTGGTTTACTACGTAGCAGAAGCTAGCTGACATGGAATCCTTGCCGGCCTGTTGCTGTACCCTAGCCATGAGTCTGCAGACTGCAGCCTTGTACCCCACACCTTGTGCTGCGCCCTGGATGCCCAGCCAGGGGTGAGTGATGGGGGGCACCCAGGCCAAGTGTAACATTAATCGCCCGTACCCAGGTGGGTCCTGGGTGGCATGGAGGGGTTGCTGTGGGCATTTAGATCTGCAGTGTGAGTTGCTGAGCAGTCACCATGGACAGGAGAGCCCTTCAACTCCAGGGACAAGGGGATGGGCATGGAGGTGTCTACCAAAAAATAAGTGAGGAGCCTCGGTTCCTGCCACGGCGGAGGAGGGGTTGGGAAATGGGTCTAGAGTGTGGGGTGGTGGGAAAGTGTTGAGTCAGGCCCAGGTGCTTGTCGCGAGTCGGATGCCAACTTGTGTGGCTTGAGAAGTCCAATTTTCTCTTGGAGCCCAATTTTTTCTCACCAGATCATCCATTTCCACTCTTGCTCTTGGAGCTGCCCAGCTGCTGTGGGAGCACGCCCAGACTAGCTTGCAGGAGGATGAGAGACGTGTGGAGCCAAGACCACACCATGTTGCTCTCAACCACCGTATCGCTGACGGCAGAAGAATGAGCAAGAAGTCCAGCTAAGGCCGTCTGAGCCCAACCCAGACCAAACAACAAAGTGGATGGCGACCGAATGCAGATCTCCGTGCTCCTAGTAGGCCCAGAAGTGACAACGGCAGAGGAACCTCTGCTGAGCAGGGTGTTTTGCGTCCTGAGGTCCTGCTGCCTCACAGTGGCACGTTGGGCAAGAGTCCAGGATGGACTTCCTTCTCTTCCTCCTGTTGCTGCTGGCCTCTTATCCACCCCCTGCAGTGTGGTCCCTGGAAATGTGCTCCCAGGTGGCTGACAGTCAATTCCTCCATGGAGTCCCTGGGCAGCCGAAAGCCCCACCCAAAGCTTTGACTGTTGGTGGCTCAGGAATTGCTCCTCCTTTTATAGGTGATCTGGGAAGATGGGAACATCTTCAGGGCCACATGGACTGATTTTGATATTCTGGAATTTCAGTTTCAGGAGCCTGTCCAGGGCAACCACTTTGGAATGTTATCAGTCAGATGAAGTCGGTGGCAAGTGACAGAAATCCACCTCAAAACTATTTAAGAAGACAGAGAATTGTTTTATATTGGTTCGAGTTACTTATAGTCCAAGGGTGGGTCTTGGTAGACTTCAGGCTGCAAAGATGCTCCAGTGCTTAAAAGATGCCACAGTTCAGCTCTGCCGTCTCCGCCTGTGTCCTGGCAGAGGGACTGTCAGCAGCTCCAGGCACATACCAGGGCAGGAAGAGAGCTTCCTCTACAAACCAATTGAGAAAAATGTCTAGGGAGAAGTCTGGGTCATATACTTGTCCTTGAACCAAGACTGTGAGCAATACAGAAGAAGCCCATGGGCTCCGCCCAGGGAGAGTCAGCGCCCCCTGAACCACCAGGCTGAGAGTGGGGGAGGGGTGTCCCTGGGGCAGAGGAAGGGGGATGGATACTGGGCAGGCAAAAATGGCAGGCAGCCCCTCCTGGGGCTCCTCCTCGTCCTCCTGGTTCTATCTGTGTGTCACGTCTGTCTGACTCTGGAGGGAAGAGAGGAAGTGCAGGTGTAGGCAGGCACCTGTCATAGAAGAGCTCTCCTGCCATGGTGGAGGGCTTCCTATAAGTCTGGCTCAGCCCCTGCCTCCAGAGTATCCCCTCAGTTCGGTCCCTTGAGGAATCTTTGAGAAGCACAACCCTCACCTGTGGCTTAAATCTTTTTAGTGGCCACCCATAACCACCCTCTGCCAACAGGGTAAAGGTCAGCCCTCTGGGAGCAGGCCTGGGCTCCACCTTGGGCCTCCCGGCTTATTAGCCACGAGAGGTTCTGCCTGCCAAGTCCATCTCCATGCAAGGTCCTGGCTGTCTTCTCTGCAGAAGCTGATGGGCAAAGGAGTCGAGTAAGATCTTGGAGCAGAACCCATCCAGGTTCCAATACTGCCCCAGACCTCACCTGGCCCTGCCTGGCGTGTGAATAAAGCAGTGACTGCAGCAAGCACTCATGTCTGGGTGCCAGGAGGGCCTGAGAAATTTACAGGCATCACCTGCACGACCCTCGCATCCACCTTGAGGCCAGGTGTGCCAGTGAGGAAGCCTAGTGGATCCCAGGGTCTGTAGCCAGCAAGAGCAGAACCCAGACGCAGAGCCCATGTGCAGAGCCAGGCTGCCGAGAGAACTCTATGTGTGTGCTAGCCTGGTGAGTCGGGGCCTTGGGAAGTCACTCGTCTCTGTGCCTCAGCATTCTCACCCGTACAGGTGCAGTGAAGCTGGGGCCCAACCCTCGGGGGTGACTGTCAGTCCTGTGGGATGAGCTGGGGGGGTTGAGTTCATTCACAAATGCCATGACAATGATTGAGTACCTGCCACAAGATGGCCGCTTTCTAGGGGCAGGAAATAGATCAGTGAGCGCTTGGGCCCTGGCCTCAGGGAGCAGACAGGCATCCTTGTCAGGGAAACAGTCACTCACCCTGCAACTGAATAAGCAAGACACTGCCCAGAGCGGAGGGCTCTGTGGGAATGGAGCAGCGTGATATGAGAGGGTGAGACAGGAGTGCACACAGGCGGCTGGCCTGGGAGGCCCGCAGGGAACTGACATTTCAGCAGAGACTTGAAAGGCCAGAAGGAGCAGGGGGGAGTCTCTTGGGGAGGGCGTCCCAGGCGGTGGATGGAGGGATGGACGTGGAGGCAGGAGCCCTGTGACTGCCAGCACAGGCAGAGGTGAGCCAGGCAGATGGGAGAGATGTCAGACCATGGAGGGAGGGTGAGGGAAGGGCAGGGCTTCAATGCAGGAGAGACAAGATCTGAAAAGATCTCTGGAGAGCTTTGTCATGCGTTGTCCCGTGTCTCTGGGGAGTTCTCTCTGCTCCCTCATCCTCAGTATCTGAGCATGTCAGTGATGTATGGTGCAGGCTGAAGGTGGGGTGCCCTGAGTCTCTGTCCCCTGTGTTTCTGCCCTCTCCTCCCACTTCCAAGGCTTTATAAAGATGGTCCAGCCTCTCTCCTGGGCCCCTTCCCTGAGGAGAGGGTCCACCCTGCCTCTCCTGTTGTCCTGGGGGTGGACACCGCTTTGTTGAGGCTGGACAGGTTGTGGGTCGCTGGAGGGTCTTTCCTCCACCAGGCCCAGGGAACCAGAGTGGGGGCAAATGCTTCCTCAGAGCCACTTCAGGCAAAAGCCACAATCCTGTCTTCCATCACTGTTGATTTTAGAAGCTAGAAAAAGGCCAATTGTCTCTTCTCAGCAGGAAGAATAGTAAACCCAGACCTCTCTGCAGTCAGTGTGCAGTAACAGGAGAAATGTGCTTCTGCGCTTCTTGCTGACCAGTCCTGGAAGGTGAGGGTTATGGGGTGAGGGGGAGGGGGAAGGGAGGGAAGACAGGAGAGGAGGAGGCCAAGAGAGGTGTGAGGAGCCCAGGGGGAAACTGAGAGAACCTGGACAAGAGAAGAGGATGCTCAGCGGGGCCCTCCACTGCCAGAGAATCATTTCATGTTTAAAACAATATCAGAGCACTTGCTGTCTGTGCCAAGCCAAGCAGTAGAGACACTTTAGAATAAAAGTCCTCTTCCCCCCACCCCCAGGAGTTCCTTGTTTTTTTTTTTAAGATGTGTGTATTTTTACTGGGCTTTTAAAATTTTGCACATACATATATAGTTATAGTTTAAAAAATAAACGGGATAGTATATTATTATTCTGTAATCTGATTTTTCAAGTTGATAAAATGCTTCAAAGATCTATCTTAAAGCACCTCAGATCTTTCTCAGTCTCATCTTTATCACATTCTTCTTAGTAATATACCATAATTTTTCTTAACAATTCTCTAATCAATGATAGATAAACTATTTCTAATTTTCCTTCTTTTCTTGTCAGGGTTCCACTCTGTTGCCCAGGCTGGAGTGCAGCGGCATGATCGTGGCTCACTGCAGCCTCAACCTCCTGGGCTCAGGTGATCCTTCTGTTTCAGCCTTCAAAGTAGCTGGGACTACAAGCGTGTGCCACTGTGCCAACTGATTTTTATTTTTTTAGTTTTTTGTAGAGATGAGATCTTGCCATGTTGCCTAGGGTGGTCTTGAACTCCTGGGTTCAAGGAATTCTCCTGTTTCAGCCTCCCAAAGTGGTGGGGTTACAGGCGTGAGCCACCGTGCCTGGCCCAATTCTTTCTTTTTAGTAGGATATATCTGTTTCTTTGTGTGTGTGTGTGTGTGTGTGTGTGTGTTGTATGCATGTGCATGTGTTGTGTATGTTTTTATGCATGTACATATATGTGTTGTGTTTTTTGTGTGCTTATGTTGTACATATATGTGTTGTGTTTTTTGTGTGCATATGTTGTGTACTGGTGCTGTGTGTGTATGTGTCATGCATATGTTGTGGGTAAGTTATGCATGTGCATATACTATGTACATGCATGTGTGTTTGCAAATGCATGTGGGTGTGTTATGTGCGCTGCAGGATGTGTATGCATGTACTGTGTATGTTATATACATGTGCATGCATGTGTTGTGGGTGTGTGCTGTGTGTGTGTGTGTGTGCTCAGTACCACCTCTTCTCTTAGAAGGCAGGAGCCCCTCATCCGGGCACTGTCCAGTTGCATCCCATCAGGTTTTGCAGGCCTTGGGCCCTGCCTCGGAGGGTGGGCCTGTGACTCAGACATGGCCCAAGGTGCCACCTCAGCAGTGGGCTCCAAGAGGGTCTTGGGGCTAAGGTGGGCCAATCAGGGTCCCTTCGGAAACTCACATATGAAAGTGAGTTCTTGTTTATCAGGAGGGACCCGAGGCTGCCAGCAGGCCTGTCTCCTACCTTGTGCCAGCAGCAGAGGCAAGCGAGGGAGGCTCAAGAGAGGGCCCTGTGCATCTGAATGGTTCCAGTGGTGCTGAGACCAGCTTCTCTGGTTCTTTCCGGTTATGTGAGCCCACACATTCTCTTTTCCCCGTAAGCCAGCTTAGGGTGAGTTTCTGCATTTGTATGGTGCCTACTGTGTACCTGGTACTCCTTTAGGCTAGAAATTACAGATAAGAATATTGCTGTCATGGAACCTACCTTCTGCCAGAGGTGGGGAGAGCAATTTATAAGTAGACAAATGAGTCGTCAAGTAGCCTTTAGATGATGGATGTGCTTTCATGGGAAAGAGTCCCAACTGAAAGCAGTGCTTTGGGAGGCCAAATTGCTGTTGTAACTGACCATACAGGGGAGTGATAACTTCTCCCTATATGTGATGCATTCTGCAATTGACTGACTGCTTCTGACTGCATGTGGAAGTTTACAAAAATAAAGCGACAAATTCAGGGCTTTAAAATCTCATCTTAAGATACAGTCAAAGAATTAGATGGCTTCTATGATGTCCCTAAAACCATCTCGTTTCCTTTGTAACCAAAGGGCTGATACAGCTAAAAATGAGATTCCAAATTTGATCATGGGGATGCAAAATTACAACATAAATTGAATTCACAGCCATGACAGATCTGTTATAGAAATGTAAGGGCACTGATCAGAAAAGAAAGGAACACTGAGAATTGGAACAGGAGCATGTTATTGAACTTGGATGAGTCTGAAAAACAGCTTTTTTCTTCCTGTCTGAAGAGATGAGTCTTTTCTTTCTTGAAAACCTTATAATGAGCTCACATGAGTCAGTTTTGCAAGAGGATGCCAATTCTCCTCAAGATTTACCCCTATGCTCCTTGTTGTCTTCAGAACCCAGTATGCCCCAGGAAATAAGTCTAAACTTATGTGTCATGGGGATTTTCCCATGACTAGTTGATAGAGGAAGAAAAAACTTGGCCCTGACTGACAAATACTGCTGCATGATGTGGCGGCACCATCAGAAATGGAGAACCACAGCACTACGTGGAAACTGTGTCTATTCGATAGAGAGATGATCAGAGTATGAACCTATACTTATTTATGGGCAGTGGTCAGTGCTTTGGGACTTGGAAAGAACAAGATTCTAGGACTGGTGACAACGAAGCTGGGGTAAGAGACATGTGGGTGAACTTCTCAAAATGGGCACATGTGATTGCTCTCCAGAGGTACCCACTGAAGAAGGGACTCCTGACCATCGGGAGCATGACCCATTCTGTAACTGTCAGCTAGCCTCTTTCTGCAGACTCCAGTACTTTCTCACTGAGGAAGCTCTACTTGGGCCAAACAGCATGGACTTTCCCTCACGGATGCTAATCTGGCTACTGCTCCTGTAAAATGCTCAATCCTCAACAGCAAAGACCAGTGTTAAGACAGTGGATGTGGCACCATTCTGTTGGGGACTAGTTACTCTCCTGTTGGAAGATTGATTACATTGGACCTTGTCAGTCATTATCCTTGACGAAACAGAGACTTTTTCTGGATATGGATTTGCCTTCCCTGCTTATAAGGCTTCTGCAAACTCCATTATCTGTGGGAAATGCTTTAGTCCCCGTTGTGGTGTCCTAAACAACATTTCTTCTGGCCAAGGAACTTTTTTGGGGGGGGGGGTTGGAGTCTCATTCTGTTATCCAGGCTGGTATGCAGCGACATGCTCACGGCCACCACAGCCTCGACCTGCTGGGCTTAGGCAATCCTTTCACCTCAGTCTTCCAGGTAGCTGGAACTACAGACGCTTGCCACCACGCCTGGCTAATTTTTGTGATTTATTGTAGAGATGAGGTCTCTCCAAATTGCCCAGGCTGGTCTCGGACCCCTAGGCTCAGGCAATCCTCTCACCTGGGTCTCCCAAAGTGCTGGGATTACAGGTTGAGTTGCTGTGCCCAGCTGGAACTTACTTTTATATGCAAAATATGTGCAGCAGTGAGCTCACACCTAAAGATTTTACTGGCTCACTACCTGTACCATCACTCAGAATCGCTTGAGATTATAGACCAAGGGTTAGCAAACTTTTCCTGTAAAGAGCCATATAGCAAATTTTAGTATTTTAGACTTTATGGGTCACACAGTCTCTCTCACAGATGCACAACTCTTATGTTATAGTGTGGAAACAGCCAGGGATAATATAGATGTGAATGGGCCTGGCTTTATTTACAAAAATAGGAAACAGGCTAGATTTGACCCATGGGCCTTAGTTTCCCAGCCCTGACATAGACTATTGAAGATTCAGTTCTGGAGCCAGCAAGGAGAATACACCCTGCAAGATCAGAGTGTTACCCTACGGGTTGTGGTTTGTACTTTGAACCTGTGACCAATAAGTGGTGCAGGTTTTCCCATAGCCGGAATCATGGTCCAGGAATCACGAGTGAAATGGGAGTGGCCCTTCTATGCCTGTTAACACATTTGTAAAATTGTCACTTTTCATCTTTACAGCTTTAGACACCATATTTCTAAGGGAGAAATGCTTCCAACAGAGGCCATAACTAGAAGTCGAGACCACCCCCTGGGTGTCATGAGTCAACGGCCACAGAAGGGGATTTTTGTATTGACTGTGATTGATCCTGTTTATCTAGGGGAAATAGGTATACTTCTACATAAGAAGGATGGGGAAGATTATGTCTGGAGCCTGGGGCACTCTCTGAGGGGGGCCTCTTAGTATTTTGTGTCCAGAAATAAAAGTGAATGAAAGATGACAGCAACCCAGTAAAAGTCAGGGCCACTGAGAATGCAGATCCTTCAGGAAGGAGGATCGGGTCACCCCATCAGCAAAGATCCATCACTACGGGACTGGCTGAAATGAAAGGGGATTTAAAATGGATGGTAGGAGGAGGAAGTGATAAAACTTAACTCAGGCTGCACAGACAGTTATGCCATTTTCCTTTACTTGCTGTGTATTTATTCGCATATATTTATGGATTATGCCTTGTCCCTGCTCTTTCATATAAGGAATCTTCATGGTGTTTAACTTTAAAATTTAACCTTGTCAGCCTGGGCTACATAGCTAGAACTCGTTTCTGCAAAAAAATCAAAAAATTAGCTGGACAAGGTGGCACACGCCTGTAGTCCCAGCTACTTGGAAGGCTGGGGCGGGGGGAGGTATCACATGAGCCCCGGAGTTTGAGGCTGCTATGAGCTGTGATCATGCCACTGCACTCCAGCCTGGGCGACAGCGTGAAGCCCTGACTCAAACAAAAACAAAAACAAAACCAACAATTAGCCTTGTGCCAAAGAATATTCTCCAGTTTAGATTGCAACTGAACTGGAAGGGGTTTATGTCACCTAAAGATGGACAGGATTCTTTTTTGAGAGGGTGGGAATGTCTTAGTTTGTGTAAAAGATCGCTATAAATATGCTGCTGCTCTTACTGTTTTGTATGGAAGTGTGAAGAAGTGAGGTGAGAGTGGCCGGTACTG
The DNA here is from genome assembly GCA_963574415.1 of Tarsius wallacei. Lineage (NCBI taxonomy): Eukaryota > Metazoa > Chordata > Mammalia > Primates > Tarsiidae > Tarsius > Tarsius wallacei. The sequence goes on from CAUYQG010040640.1 coordinate 24,379, forward strand.
AGGGTGGGGCATGAGCCAGTGACCTGACTGTCAGCTTTGCCCCGTTCTGGCCTTCCATGCTCTCCTCTGTGTGGCTGGGCGGCTGGAAGCCTGCAAACTGTCTCCTGGGCCTCTTGTGTGCTGACACAGCACGTGCGCACTGGCTCCTGTCCAGAGGTGGTGGGAGGTGTTAGCACAAAGCAATAAGCCAGTCCTGCAGCAGCCACAGGGGCCAGTCATCACGGCCCGGGGCAGCCTTTGTTTCCCTTTTCCCCCCAGCCCCAGAGTGGAAGACTCTTCCCGCAGTTACAATATTTGGGTAATTTCCCTTTTTGATTTTTTGACCCAACCCTCCCAATGCTTTTGTAACCAATTTGCTGTTTCGATCCCTCTGTTTCTGGTTTGTCACATAGACAATGTTTCAAATGTCTCGACTGAATACGGACTGCTACCAAGTGTGACGATGTGCGGGGTTCTTGAGCAGGATGGTCAGGGAAAGCCCCCAAAGAGGTGACATTGCAGCTGACATATAGCTAACAAGAAGAAGACAGTTGTGCTAAGGTCTGCCTTCAGTGAACATGCTTGTACACATATCCCTTTTGCGTGTGCAGATGGGAAGATTCCTAGGAATGGAATTGCTGAGTCAAAGGGAATGTACATTTAATATTTTGGTCGCTACTGCCAAAATGCCCTTTAGAGTGGCACAGCAATTTATAGTTCCATAAACAAAGCATGCACTCTTCCATATTAATCACTTACTTGTCTATTTCAAGATGTCCTCTATATGCCAAAAGCTGTGCTTGCACCGTGTATGTTGAGGGGTGGGGGTGGGTAGTTGCAGAGAGACGGTGAGAATACAGACGTGAGAGAGCTATTCCTTACCTTTGAGGACCGTGTTCCCTGGGGAGGACAGGCCCGTGGCTGCCTCGGTTGCTGCCACCCCTTCCTTCCCTTCTCCTTCCTAATGAGGAGTCAACTTGCAAGAGCCCAGGAAACACAGTCTGCAGACTTCCACCTCCCAGCCACACAGTGGGAGGTATGGAGGGCTGGAACGGGGCTGGTGGTGCACAGATTTTACTGGCACCGTCCACCTCTTTGACTCCTCTGCGTTAATTCCCATCCATTTAGCCATTTGATAGCCACCCTTCATCATATGTTCCAAGCCCCCAGTGAATGTCTGGAACTGCAGATAGCACTGAACCTGATATACACCATGTTTTTTCCTGCACATACATACCCATGGTAAAGTTTAGTTTACAAATTAGGCATAGTAAGAGATTAACAACAAGCAATAATAGTAAAATAGAACAATTACAACAACATACAAAAATAGAAGTGATGTGACTGTGGTCTCTCGAAATAGCTTGATATTTTGGGATCGCAGTGGACTGCAGGTAACTGAAACCGTGAACAGCAAAACTGTGGATAAGGGGGAGCTGCTGTATTTACACTTCCACATAAAAGCAACAAGAGCAGCACCATGTTTTCAGCTTCACCCGTTGCAGCTGTCCCTGTCCAGATGAAGGCCCACTCTTCCTCTCCCACAAAAAGGGAGTGAAGAACCAGACAGGTTTCCTGGATGAAGTGGCATTTAAGTTGGGGCTTGAAGGATGAATAAGTCTCCAGCAAGCAAAGGAAGGAGAGAATGTTTGAGACTGAAGGAATTAGGCCCTACCACAGAGGATTGGTCTCAAACAGAGGCAGATGCATCTGAGGGATGTTGAGTAATCCGTCTTAGCTGGAGAAAAAAAGCCTTCACCCTCACACCTAAGCCTGTTCTGTGGCTTTGGAATGCTTTTGCATTCATTATTATTGTTTGACCCTCACAAATTCTCTGGGCTTCCCATCACCTTCATTCTCAAGGCTGACTTCTGATTCTGGTGTACTAGATGGTATGTGTTAGGCTGCAAGTAATGGGACTCCAGGTCTCTGTGGCTTAAACAGTATGGAAACTTACTGTCTTACATAAAAAGAAGTCCAAGCGGGCGGCGGGGGGGCGGGGAAGCTGTTTTGGGCTGGTTAATTCAGTCACCCAGTGACGTCACTGGGGACTCAGATTTCCCCCTACCCCTTCTCTGTTTACCTTTCCTCGGATAGCTCTTCTAAGGCCCTAGGGTGACTGCTGCAGCTCCAGACATCATATCCAGACCCCAAAATAACCAGAGAAAGAAAATACCATATCTATGTGCTCCTGAGAAGAGGGGAAACCTTTCTCAGCAACACCCCTAACCTCCTATGGAGTTTTAAAATTTCATCAGTCAGATGTGGGTCATATGTCCCATTCAAACCAATCACTGGCTTGGGAATGGGGTATCATGGTATGATTAGATTAATTGGCAGGAGTGAAATAAATGTGATATGTTCAACCTTAGATTCTGGTTCCTTGCAACAACTGTTGGGTATGCTTACCACTGGGGACTAGGGCAGGTCCCACTTCTTACAAGAAGATGATCCAACAGGAGCTGATTGAATTGCAACTTGAACTTAGACACTAAGAGAGGCACCAACATCTTTTCATCCATCCACCAAACTCTCCATGCATCTGTGTGTTCATCCATTCCTCCATCCACCCATGAGTCCATCCATTCATCTATCCATCCCTTCATCCACTCACCCAACTTTCCCTCCCACCTCCCTCCCTCCATCCACCCATCCACTCAGCCTTCTATCCATCCATATATTCATCCATTCATCTATCCATCCATCCATCCATCCACCCACCCATTCCTCCATCCATCTGTGTACCTATTCATTCATCTATCAATCCATCCATCCGTTCATCCATCCCTTCCTCCATGCATCCATGTTTCCATCCATTCCTCTAGCCATCACTCCATCTACTCATCCATTCCTCCCTCCATTCATCCACCCACCCCTCCATCCAGCTGTGTATCCATTCATTTGTCTATCCGTCCCTCCATCTACTCATCCATCCATCCAATCAGCAAATATATCTTGAATACCTAAGTACCAGGTGCAGAGTTAGGCATTTGGGATAAAATGATGAGCAAAAACTAGATTTAGCCATCCTTGCATTCAGAAACCACTTACTCCTACCCCATACACTACCTGTGGCAGAGACAAGTGAGGTCCAGAGCTGAAAATGAAAATTCGTATGCTATGTCCAGGATGGCTATGAGGCAAGAGGGGGAGGTTGTCAAATGGAGTTTAAATGCCCCAGCTCTTGCCAGGTGGTAGACTTTTAAGCCTTGATCTTAGAATCAGATTGTGATAGACACACAAGTTATTATTGTTTGGCGTTCTTGCCTTCTCTCCCAGTTCACCCTCAAAGGAGCAGAGACTCTCCTTCCTCTGTTCCTCTGAGCCAATGTGGGTTGCAAAACTCACCAGGATCCATTTTCTGAGCATAGCATTCCAACGTGTTTACATTTTTATATAATTTATATACATATACTAAAGCCAACTCATACAATAAATATTAGCAAAGCTTAATTTCTTTCTTATTCATTAGATAAAATGTGTGTATGTGTATAAATATATATATCTCTAGATGTTTCATTTGGCATGCCCAGTAGGTTGCTTTTGCTTTCAGATAACAAGTTGTCTTTGCTTCCCTGCTCCTCCTCTGTGTGCTGCAGGATCCAGAGTGTGGGCAGAAGTGGGTAGGGTCAAGGAGGTTGGAGAAAAGAAGGGGACACTCAGGAAGAGCTTGGGGATGGGAGGGAAGCAAGACCTGGATAGCCTAGGGAGTGTGTGGGGAGTTGCTGGAGCTTTTCTCATCTGGGTAGGGTTAGAGGTATGGTGAGTCTCTGAAAAGCGGCTCTGGATTATGAACTAGAGCTCCTCGAAGTTTCTTTGTGGATGGAGGTCAAGTCTGGACATCCTTTTTAGGGACCTTCAGCTTCTGAGTTTTTCTGAATATGACTCTGCAAATACAGGGCAGATGTTTTGTCCCTTAAGTAACAGAAGAGGAATTGATGGCCTAAGGCAGGTCTCTCAACCTCAACACTATTGACATTTGGGGCCAGATAATTTTTATTGTGGGGTTGTCCTGCATCGTAGGATGTTCAGCAGTCCTTGACCTATACTCACTAAATACCAGTAATGCCCCTGTGTGACAACCAGAAATGTCCCAGGCACTGCCAAGGTCCCCTGGGGGACAATATCCTCCCTGGTTTAAGGAAGAAAGTACAGGGATGGGTTATTTCCCCAGGACAGAAATCTTGGAAGTGCAATTAGGGATGCAAAGGTGTGAACATTTTCTTAAAAACAAATGTGATTTCTAATCATAAAATTATCCATTGTAGGTGCAAAAAATGAACAATGCAGAAATGCACAAATAAACCCCAAAACCAGCCATCACGCCATCCAGAGATAAGTTTCTAATTTTTATTTTATAATCTGTCATTTTTATATACATATAAATAAGCATATTTTCTATTTTTAAACAAAAAAGAGATTAAAATGCACACACTATTTTGTAATGTGCTATTTTCATTTAACAATATATGATGATCATGTTTTCAATATCGATGGGTATAATTCTATAACACAAATTTTGCTGACTGTAGAATTGTATTGTGATGTACTCAACCTCTTATTCACTTTTAAACAGTTATTTTTATTACACAATTAATGTATGTCTAATGTAGAAAAATTTTTAATAAAAGTAATCACAAGGTAAGTAGTACAAATAGCACATGATCTCACTAGCCATGGGTAATCAGTGTTAATATTTTACTGTCCATCTTTTCTTACTAAATTGATTTCTTTGGCATCTATTATTTTATAACTTGTTTTTTTTTCCACTTAACAGTACAGTGTTGGCCAAGCTTGGTGGCTCATCCTGTAATCTCAGCACTTTGGGAGACCAAGGCAAGTGGATTGCCTGAGCCCACGGGTTCGAGATCAGCCTGGGCAACTTGGTGAGACCTCATCTCTACAATGAATAAAAAAATTAACCCAGTGTGGTAATGCACGTCTGTAGTTCCAGCTACTTGGACGGCAGAGGTGGAAGGATCGCCTGAGCCCAGCAGGTCGATGCTGGGGTGGCCGTAAGCATGCCACTGCACTCCAGCCTGGGCAACAGAGTGAGACTCCAACACAAAAATAAACAAACAAACAAAAAACAATACAATGTTGATATGCATACTAGTATAACATTATTATTGATGGTTGCATAGAATTCCATTCCATTGTATAAAAATACATAATTTATATAACAAGTGATTGCCTATTAGTTGGCATTTAGGTTTATTGTTTTTGCTATTATAAAAATCACTGTAGGTTGAGAGCAGTGGCTCACACCTGTAACCCCAGCACTTTGGGAGGCTGAGGTGGGAGGATTTCTTGAGACGGGAGTTCAAGACCAGACTAGGCAACATAGTGAGACCTTGTCTCTACAAGCAATAAAAAAAAAAGTTAGCTAAGCATGGTGGCGTGTCCCTTTAGTCCCAGCTACTTGGGAGACTGAGGTGGAAGGATTGCTCAAGCCCAGGAGGCCAGGCTGTGGTGAGCTGTGACTGTCCCACTCTACTCCAGCCTAGGTGACAGAGTGAGACTCCCCCAAAAAACAAAAAAAAAAACCCCAAACAACAACAAAACCCCTGTAATAAACAGCCTTGTAGCTAATTCTTTTCTTAGGGCAAACTTCTACAAAAAGAATGGGTAGGTAAAAAGGTACGCAAAATGGATATGGAAGATGAAATTGCCTTCTTAAAAGCTATACCACCTTATGTTTCCATAAAGAAACATGAGCGAGCAGGTATGAATGCCATGTTCCCTTACTCTCGCTAACACTGAATGTAATAATAGTAATAATAAAGTGCCAATTTTACAGGTGAAAAATGGCAGCTTGTTGTTTTAATTTGCATGTACATGAATACTAATGAGGCTGAACATTTTTCAAACGCCTTTTGGTATTTGTATTTCTTCCACTGAAAATTGTCTGTTCATAGTCTTCACTCACTCTTCTATTTGTATGTTAATATTTCCTTGATTATTTATATGCTAAGGATTTTAACCCTTTACCTGGAAATATATATTGCAATTATTTTCCCAAAGTCATTATCTATTTTTTCACCTTGTTTTATTTTTCATTTTGCTGCTTTCAGTTGTTTAAACCTATGGAAGACTTAAGATGTATATGTAGTCAAATTTGTGACTCTTTACTTTTGCTTTTTTTTGCTTTTGGTGGCATGCTTAAGAAAGCATTCCCATCTAAGATTTATGTACACTCATCTACAATTTATGGCTCATTTTTAAGTTAACGTCTCCTTTCTCCTAGAACTTATTTCATGTTGGTTAGATGGCATCATAGAACAAAACCATCCTTTCTTGCCACCTGAACTGTGCCGTCATCACCCAGAGTACTGGGTGCATGCCTGGCGCTGTGTCTGCGTGCCCAGTTCTGTCTCATGCACGTTCTAGTTTTGGCCTCAACAGTACTCTTTTGTATAGCATAGCTTTATAGCATATTTTAATAAATAGTAGGATAAATATCTCCTCATTGACTTCTTTTCAATATTTCTCTGTCCATTCATGAACTAAACCTTCCTGGTAATATTTTTTCACATTTGAAAAGATAAAATTCTCATTTGGTTTTAGAATTGAATTGTATCATCTTGAAAGGTCAGTTTGGGTTGAATTTATGAAAATGCCATATTAAAATTAAGTCTTGCCACGCAAGGATAAGGAACATGTCTCTATTGATTCAAGTCTTCTTTGTACCTTTCTGAAAGATCTTTCTGGAAG
>CAUYQG010040641.1:0-10555 GCA_963574415.1 Tarsius wallacei
TCCCGGCAGAATTTATTTACTTATTTTTTTTATGATTTAAAAATTTTTTTTAGCATTTTATTTTAAAGAAGTGGGGTACAATTCAGGGTTAGATATACAAATGTTCATTATGGAGGTACCCTTGTTGATGAGGTGTGCCCCCCCCCCGGCAGTTTCCCATTACTGCCAATCCCAACTCTCTCCCCTAGCAGTTTCTCACTACTGCCAATCCCTTCTTATAATATTATGATAATTTGGGAACGGATTTTTAATGAAATTCTCTTTATGGTCTTCTCACAGGGATCGTCAAGGTATTTAACAGTCATCTCACCAAGGGAACAGATGTAACCGGTAGGGCCCCAGGCAGGATCCCAGGAAGGCCCCTTGAAAATCTGTTCTCTTTAAAATTTCAAACTAGATGGAAAAACTTAGAGATTTTAAATTTTGTTTAAAAACTCTTAGAAGCTCTGCTTCTAATTTTTTTCTAAAGAGACAATTTCTTTACATGTTAATAACATGACATTGATTTGATGTCTTATAAAACTTAAAATGTGATTTAATTAAGTGGTGCTTTAAAAGCTTTACAAGGCATCCCAGTGTCTAGCATGTTGAAGCTCAGAGCTTTTGCATTCTATGAGGAGGAACAAGCTGTGTTTACTGGCTCTCTGCAGGGAAGTGTATGCTCAAGTAGACAGAATACAGAGGTGAAGGAGAAGGATGAAGAGGAGGGTGATGGCACATTCTTCAGACATTTCCAAAGAGAAATTTCTTCTTAATCAATGAGAGAGGGGGTTTAGGGCATTAGACAGGTGGCCTCTGTGTCAAAGTCTTGATTTTATTTTTGATGTTTATTTGAAAAGTTCTCCTGATATACTCACACACAAAGTAAAAATTCCACCATTGAAAATTTCACAATGTGAAAGACAGGATTGTCCTGTAGGCTTCCCTGCTCTGCCCCACTCTGCCCTCCTCTCCAATCCCACCGCCTGGAGGTAACCCCAGTGAATTTCCCCAGGAATGCTGATTCACACATCATTTGCCTTTGATATAAATTAGAACACAGAATTCTGGGCACAGGCATCTCGGGTTTTTCTTAGAATCTGTGTGTAATCTCACTTCACCTGCCCTTCAGCTCTGGTCATGGAGGGAAGGAAGGCAGGTTCTATGTGGGAATGCTCTGAAGGCACAAATATAGCCTGGGCTGGGGGAGGATGCCAGAGGAGGGCAAGGGAGCTGCCAAGGGGAGTGCTTGGCACCAAGTTCAATGTCAGGGATGCAGAGCCCAAGGAGCTGGGATTCCACAGTCCTTGGAGCTGATACTACCATACCAAATGCAGGGCAAGCTAGCAATTTCATTTCTTAGCAGAAACAGTTTTGGCAGTGAAGTAGGAATCACTGCTCAAAAAGGGAGAAATTTTCTGATTTGGGACAGAAGGCTCAGAGAGTCAGCAAAAGCTTTAGTCACATAGGAATATTAAGTTTAAAAATTACACAAAATTGCATACAGGTAATGTAATTCGAAATGTTTGAAGTCAAATGCTACATCTATAGTAGCTTAAGATGGTCTTTGACAAAAAGAGACTAAATCTGTGGTTACCAAATACATGTGAAAACCAGTACCAGAAACTGGGAAGAAGAATTTTGTTGAACCTCGGTTTCTCAGTAAGGAGATGAATAAATATTTCTGAAGCATTCTAAGTGGCTTGGAATCTCTGAATCAACTCCATCAAGTGAAGCTTTTGGGCTGGGGTTTTAAAATTATATCCTCTATTTTGTTACACACGAGAAAGAACTTGTACAAGTGGTTTCATCAAGTTCTGGTGGCCTTTGAAGTTCTGGGGTGCAGGAGGGTTTGAGGCTGCCTGGGGTAATAGTAAGGATTTCTCCCAGGTGGAGTGAGACTTGGGGTGTGCTCAGAACCAGCCTGTGGCTCTGAAGGCTCTGAAATCCCTGTGTTTTTAACATGGTGCCCAGGGCCAGAGTCTTCTGTTAAAGAACCTGGCTTTCTTCTATAGGGTGTGAGGCTTTCTTACCATAACCTCATGTTTATTTATTTATTTTTATTATTTTTTAAAATTTTTATTTTAAAGATGGGTACAATTCAGAATTAGGTATACAAGTGGACATCATACAGGTAAAGTTTGGGTCTCCCTTTGGGCCCCACTTTGCCTGGGCTGAGATCAGGTACCCTTATTGATTTTGTATCCTCCCCTCCCCGCTGACGGTATCCTGCTACTGCCAATCCCTTTCTTATAGTATTATGGTAAATGTTCAGGGTCCACTTATGTGTGAAAACATGTGGCACTCTGTTCTTTGTTTCTGTGGTAGATAACTGAGTATTATAGACTCTAAATCCATCCAAGTTGCTGTGAAATCCGTATGTTTGTCCTCATTATGGCTGTGTATATGTACCACATTTTAAAAATCCAGTCCTGTTTCAATGGGCAGCGTGGTTGGTTCTATGTTTTTGCTATTGTGAATAGTGCTGCAATAAAAATGCATGTGCAGGTATCTTTTTTGTAGAATGATTTGAGGTCCTCCGCGCATATTCCCAGTAGGGGGATTGCTGCGTCATATGGAAGGTCAATTTCTAGTTATTTTGGAAATTGCCACACTGTTTTCCATAGAGGTTGAACTAGTTTGCATTCCCACCAGAAGTGTAGAAGTGTTTGTTCCCTTTTCTCTGCATCCTTGCCAGCATCTGTCATTTTTTGTTTTATTAATAATGCCTATTCTTATTTGGGTTAGGTGATATCTCAATGTGGTTTTTGATTTGCGTTTCTCTGATGATTAGTGAGGCTGAGCACTTTTTCATGTGTCTGTTGGTTGCCTGTATATCTTCTTTTGAGAAGTGACCTCATGTTTAATGTCATTATATAAATATTGCCATTTCTCATTCTACTTTTCTCTGTAGTTAAGAATATGACCTCCCATATGACCCTGCAATCCCCCTACAGGGAATATACCTGGAGGAACTCAAATCACTCTATGAAAAAAATACCTGCACACACATGTTTATTGCAGCATTATTCACAATAGCAAAAACATGGAACCAACTGTGCTGCCCATCGAAAGAGGACTGGATTTTTAAAAATGTGGTATACATGATGGAATATTACACAGCCATAAAGAAGGACAAAATTATGAACTTCACAGCAACTTGGATGGACTTAGAGGCGCTAATACTGAGTGATCTAGCATGGAAACAAAGAACCAAGTATCACATGTTCTCACTCATAAGCAGACTTTGAACAACTATTGTAATATTATAAGAAAGGGATTGGCAGTAGTGGGAAACTGCCAGGGGAGGGCGGGTGGGATTGGCCATTGAGGGAAACTGCCAGGGGAGGATGGGGCACACCTCATCAACAAGGGTACCTGCATAATCAACATTTGTATACCTAAGCCTGAATTGTACCCCACATGTTTAAAATTAAAAATTTAAAAAAGAATAAGTACTACAGTTTGGTTCATAGGACCTGGAAGCAAAAAACACATAATTTTGACATGACTGATTTTTACACTGATGGTAGCTAAGACCCTCTTTAACTCTATGGGGCTGTGTTCTCCTCCAAAGGGACTGGGAACCATTTCATGTTCTGTCCAGGACTCTTTCGTGCCCTCCTTAGAGACTCCTAGAGGATGCTCTAATGCAAAAGAAGGCAGCTCTTGTTTTGATGAAAGTAACTGAAGATTTGATTTCCACTAGTTTTATATTAGCAATTTAAAATATTTGTTCCATCAGGGTCAGAAATAAATCTGTAGGAATTGCTAGGTTTCCAATATTGACATTAATTTTTGGTTCAGACTTTCAAAGGACTCTATTCCTACCTCTCCCTCCGCCCCTCTTTAATTTCACCTGTTCCTTGCTCTCTGCTACTACAAAGTAGAATCTCGGATGCTTCTGGCAACTATGCATTATTAGTAAGGGATGGTGCCTTGTTATTTGATTGCATTTTATTATTTCCTTCAGCTTGATGTGTACTTGATATTTGAGGGTTATCCCTGTGGGTTGAGAGTGAAAGATGCTACAAATGATGTGATTTTATTATTTTTGTAGGGTCCTATATAGCCAGGTGAGAAACCTGATGCTATGTAAACTGAAGGACAGGCTGGCGGTTTCCTGTTCTGACTGGAAGAAACCAGTGCCTACACCCCAGCATGGCCATTTCTGCCTGTATCACAGAATGGCTGGGCAACTGCTGTTCTCCTGACTAGAGAAACCTGTTCCATGAGGAGCTCAGTAGGCATTCAGCACGGCAGTCCTGGCCTTTTCGCACAGTGGGTCTAGTTTACCATCACCTCCTAGGGAAATAGATATAATTTAATTTTTACCAGCTTTATATATACTTTGTTGTCATAGTAGTCATACATGTGGCTTCTACCTGGAGTGTATTTCCCAAGGTCACAGGTACATAAAATGTTAACTAGCCTTTAATAGAGTATCAGTAGATTGCGAAAGCTTTTACTTTTGAGTATAGGGAGACAGCCTGCCAGGCCAGAGCTCTCTGGGCAAAGAAATTCCTAGAACATTGCTGATTATGACATGCCCTGCTGGTACATTGACTCTAACTGTCTTATCAAGTCTAGATAGAATAAACAAATGAAACAAAAATTGCTCTGAAAGCAAATAATAATAAAACACACATTATTAAAGTACAAAAACCCCAATTATCCTTAAATTCCATCCTATCACTGGAAGTCCAAGGCTTAACTTCATTTTCCTTCTTATTCTGTTTCCAGTGTTTTGGGAAGGAGCTAAATCTCCAGCACTTGACTGTGTGTGGTTTGGGATGCTCTCTTGTATGTGCCACAGGTTATAGGACTTTTAGTATGAATTTAAAACTCAGAAAGAAGCCCAAATCTAGGCACAACACACTGACCATTTCAACTAGAAATTGAGGGACTCCTCAGAGGAGGCAAAATGCTGGCTGGAAACCTTGCTGAAGGGCTTACCAAACTCCAAGTCCTTAATGTTGCAGTGGAAGATGACTTCTTCATTCACCATGAGTTCTACCAAGTTCCAGTCTTCTATCTTTTCTAGGATGACCTGGTGTCCATCTTTGGCCAACACAGCTGAAAAATACAGAGTTAGGTGACATGGGGTCAGATTCCAGATTGACCTGATATGTAACTGTCCTTATGGACAATAGCAGCTTGTCTGCTCTCTAGTTGCTGAATGGTATAACTCAATCACCCTGGTAGGCACTTACCTAATGCTGGCCTCAGGTGCTCTCACCTTCGCAGGGAAGCACAGCCAGAGGTCCAAGCAATTCAGGCTTTGGTTTTGATTTGCCCCAGACCCAGACAATCTGTTAAACAATGAGTTTTCTCTAAGAAGGGACTATTGGGCTTTCCAGAGGCTTAATCTTATACAGACAGTACTCCGTGATAGAGAGGACATGGGCATCAGGCAACTTCTTACCCTATGGATGGAAATACATATTTGGCCACCTTTCTGAAGGGCAATTTGGCAGTACATACTACAAGCCTCAAAACCGATTCTAATCTTTGTTCCAGGAAATTGCACTTAAAAGAAAACTTCCTAAGGAAAAAAATCAGAAATACTGGCAGATTTTTGCAGCAATACATACTTTCTGCATTTTATAACAGCAAAATACTGTGAATAACTTACGTGTCCAATAATAAGAGGATGGTCAGGTAAACAGTGGTACATCCATATGATGAGATTTTATTTGGATATTTTAAAAAGTTTATAAACTTTCTAATAAAAAACTTGTAATATAAGCAAAAAATCAGGATACAAATATGTATAATATATATTAACATATATATTTAATTTACTCTTTATATTTATATACTATATATTTTATGTATTTATATATTTTATATATATTAAACTATATATCCAATATTATTCAAATATATATTTAAGGAAGAAGAAATACCCAATGATTATCTCTCTGTGGTGAGATTATGTGATTTTTTTTTTTTGAGTTGGGGTCTCACTCTGTCACCCAGGCTGGAGTGCAGTGGCACAATCACGCTGATCACAGCTCATTGCAGCCTCAACCTCCTGAACTCAGGTGATCCTTCTGCCTCAGTCTCTCAAGTAGTTGGTACTACAGGTACATGCCACCATGCCTGGCTAATTTTTTGATTTTTTTGTAGAGATGAGGTCTCACTATGTTGCCTAGGCTGGGATCGAACTCCTGAGCTCAAGCAATCCTCCTGCCTTGGCATCCCAAAGTGTTTGGATTACAAGTGTGAGCCACCATGCTCAGTGAAACCTTTCTTCTTTCTTTTTTCAGTATTTTCTAGATTACTTATAATAATCAGGGAGAAACTTTTTTTAAAAAAAGCTAATGAAGTAACCTTCTATTTTCACATTTGAAATCTACATTTTGGTTATCACATTGAATGGCCCTTTTCCAGAGATCAGTCACAGAAAAAATTGTTAGATTTAGTCTCTATCATGGAAATGGAAGGGTACATCGTCTAGAAAAACGATGTGCATTGGACAGCCTAGAGTTCTATTTTCTCCAACATGTTTTCACCCCAATTTTCTGTATATGTTCACCCAATAACATCGAGGCTAGAGTAGATGTGCTGATTACCAAGAGAAATCAGGTGGGGGGCTTTTTTTTTTTTTTTTAGCATTTCAATCAGTCTTATGTGGAGAAAAGCAGACAGTTATGTCTGTTAATTGTATTTAATTACAGAGACAATTGCTGTTTCAAGACGTTGGCGTGTCCACTTCTTCATCTTTCAATCAGTTCAAGAACATCCAGCACCAACTGTGAACATTTTAATTGCATGATTTTAATTTCACTTCTGGAAAGGAACTTCAGAGAGACTCAGCAAGGATCTCCATTAACAAGGTAGCACTCCCTGGGCACCCAGTGGCGGCCCTAATTGACCTGCGTCAGCTAATGCCTCTCTGAAGAATGCCCACATCTTTAGTGTTGGCATATTTATGATATCGTATCTGCTGTTTAAGTGTCTTGTTCTTAAACTTCTTAGAAGGAGGCACTCAGCTTAGACCAGGACTTATTTAAATGAAGCCATCCAGCTGGTCTAGAATGGCGGCTGATCATCTGGGGAGACATAAAGGCAGTCTATTGGCAGAGGTTTCTGGGACCCCAAACTCCCTCAGTAGCGCTCCCTCAGGAGGGGGATACTGCATTTATCTGAATTTAATTCGTTCAGTTTACATTCCTTCAATTTAACAGGAAGAAATCAGGAACAAAATAACTTCCCCATTCCTGCCTCATACCCCTGCCTTTGGGGGCAAGATGCTGCCACTCTCCTGTTAACAACCAATGTCGACTCCCTAAGGCCTGAGGGATTCTGGAGAGAAAAAGGGCACAGGGCTATCTCTAGTAGGCAAGGAGCAGCCTACAGGAGCAGACCCCAGGCAGCCAGCACCCTGTCCATGGTCCCCACTGCAGGGCCTGGCTGCCTGAGCCTCATGTCGCATCTGGGTTTGAAGTTTGTTTTATGAGAACAGCATCACTTGTACATGGCATGACATAGTTCAGAAATAGGATCTGATCCACTGAATAACCCACCCTATGGAGTTGGGGGCGCCAAATAATGGGGGTCCACCATCTTTGTGAGCAAATTAAGCTCAATAGGAAGAAATTCTCTTGAGAGACGGCACCGCTCCTCACTCTACCTTCTATAGGGTTGCAAAGCACAAGCTCTTGTGGTCTTTAAGGGCATATGTCTTCATTATCCATGAATTATAATAGCTCAGCAAAAATGTCTCTTCCATGGCCTCAATATTGATGAGGCCAGACTAATGGGGACTACAATCCCCATCCCTGCCCTCCTCCAGGTGCCTGGTGCTGATAGAGGTTCATTGAACAAGCAAACTCAGAATGGTGCTGGGCACTGACCACAACTACTTTTGGCCTCAAGTCACCTAAGTCTGATTCTTATTAAAGCTATGATAAACCACCTCAGAGTATATTTAACCAGAAGACATTCCCTTCCCATCATATATTCAAACAGAGGACATTCCCTTGCCATCAGCCCAGGATGTGTTGAGCCAGCTGTAGGGTGGCCAGTGCAGTCTTAAGGGATCAAAGGCAAGATGCCCCAGGATTCCTACAGCTCATCCAAATGTCACCTCTCTACTGTGGAGGACCCATTTCTTCTTATGAGCTGCTGTGGAGTTGTCTATTCAAAGAAAGGTCAGATAAACATACTCCATGAAACAAAGTCTGTGCAAAGGGAGTGGCTAAGCTCCAGCATCAATCAACCAGAAGCTGTAAGGCTACCCGTGGAACACTCACTTCTTTGAAGTGGCACCTCATTCTTCAAGGGGAATCTAGATAAACTAAAGGGACATAGACAGGGCTCCTTCCTTTCCTGTGCTGGTGGAATTGTGTACCATCTGTGAGTGATTTAAATGCCTCTGGTCAAGAAATCAAGGTGTACAGACAGACTTCTCTCCTTCCTCTACTCAGCATAGGGGCAGTACCCATGCCCACTAATGAGGGCAACTAATGTGTAGCTAGGGACAGGAGAATGCCACACAGCATGTCTCAGCTAAATAAGGGTGGATTCTATTTTTAAGGGTTGGTTTCAATTCCTTCCAATTCTTTCGAGTGGGTCATTTGGCAGACCCACATGGCCAGGGAAATTACTTAGAACTTTTTGTTAAGCATTAGTTTGGCTTCATCAATATTGAGGCCATAGAAGAGACATTTTTGCTGAGCTATTATAATTCATGGATAATGAAGAAAGAACAAAAATTTTCAGATTGCTTAAGGCGTGGTAAGTTCAGAAAAGATCAGGCATATTTCCAAAACCAGCAGGGCTTCGGGAAACAATAAAGAGCTATGATTTTAAAAGAAATACACAGAATTCAGATGCAGATTTTACAGATGAGGGCCTACAAATGTACCGCTCTTGACTTGTCTGCTTGCTGTGATGTTAGTTTTGGGTCTAAAGTGTGTGGGGGAGGGAGATGTAGGGGAGAGCAGATGCTTCCTGCTTTGATGCTGTTAATACCTTGGCTCTTGTTGCCCTCAGTAAATGCTGGCTGCCCATATTACGTGAGCTATCATTCATAGGCATACAGAGCTTACTTTATAAATCAACCCCTGTTGATACCTTGCAACCTCAAGTCTTCTTCAGCCATAATAATGCTCCCCTTGATCTTCTCAAAATACTCCTTCCCCTCCCCTACTGTAGCAAGAGCCACTGCTGCCTTTGCTCTTTGCTGTGTCCTTTCCACCCTCTCCTTTAGCTCCTGCAGGGAAGCCTTTAGCCCACCCACTCCAAAGCCTGCCCTCTCTGAGGTCAAGACGCCATCAGCACATTCAGTGAATAATCTGGTGCTCCCCCACCCCTCTCTGACCCATCTCCTCTCTTGCTTCTTTAAAATACTATTGCTGCTAAGAAATGATATATATTTTAACTCTAAAATTTATTGGATTGTAAATGTAATACAGGCACATTATTTTTTTTAAAAAGAACCTTAAAAACTATAGAGAAGGACAAAAGGTTTTAGATCACCCCTACATCTTCCTCTCTCTCTCTCTCCCTGCCTTTTTCAGTGGCAGTGTACCTGGCATTCAGGACTATGCTCTATTCTCTCACCATTGTATCATGGTGCCCCAGCCCTGTCAACAACATACGTGGAACTGCTGTGTTATTGTTCAGTGCTGCATTGTATTTCACACGATGAATGTGTTGTAATTTATTTAGCCATTCCTTTTTCTGTTTGTTTCCAATTTTTCACTGTCACCAAAAATGTTGCAGGAGACATTCATAGAATGCCTCCTTAGGCATATCTGTTTTTTTTTTTTTTTCTCTTTTATAAGGAAGAAACTGAAATGGAAAAGGTGGACTCCACAGTATGTGATTACATTTTGACAGACACTGCTAAGTTGCCCTCCAAGTTTGCTGTCTAATTTACCCTTCTATTAAATGTATGAGAACACTCTTTCTAAGTCCTTCATCAGCCATGAATTCATGGAGATAGCTCCTACTCAACAGTTTGGAACCCACTGGACAACTTCTTGAAATCCCATCACCTGGCTTCTTTTGCCTCCAGTTCTCTCACACCTCTGTGCCCGCTCTTCCTCTGGCAGCTCCTCTTAACACTCTCTGCCCCTCAGAGGGACCACCTCTAATGTCCTGCTGCTGTCTCCCAACCCTATCTTCCCTTGCTTCCTTGACAATCTTACCTCCTGTAGGTCTAGCATTCAGCTTTCTGCACATTGATTTACTTATCTAATATTTATTGATCCCTATAACATGCCAGGCACAATTATAGGCATTGGGATCCAGCAGAGAACAGAAAAGACAAGAATCCCTGCACCTCCCCCTGTAAAGCATATGAGGGGGGAAACCTAAAAATACCCAGAATTTATTTATAAAAAATTTATTCTTACATGATTAAACGTCAATCACCTCCAACCTCTATTTGATGCAATACACCTATCGAGATACTTTTTCTACCGCTCAACTGATTTTGATGCCTTTTAGTGTTTCTGCTGTTTTTTTCTTTCACCTCTTCCACATTGGCAAAGCATGTCCCTTTGAGGGGCAGAGAGTGTTAAGAGGAGCTGCCAGAGGAAGAGCGGGCACAGAGGTGTGA
>CAUYQG010040642.1:0-30997 GCA_963574415.1 Tarsius wallacei
ACTTTTGTTTTTGAGTTGGAGTCTCACTCTGTCGCCCAGACGGGAGTGCAGCGGCCGCTCCCGGCCACCGCAGCCTCGACCCGCTGGGCTCCGGCGATCCTTCCGCCTCAGCCTTCCGAGTAGCTGGAACTACAGGCGTGCGCTACCACGCCCGGCTGATTTTTGATTTATTGTAGAGATGAGGTCTCACCAAGTTGCCCGGGCAGGTCTTGAACCTGCGGGCTTAGGCAATCCACTCACCTCAGCCTCCCAAGGCGCGGGATTACAGGCTGAGCCACCGAGCCCGGCTTCATTTACCTACTTTTTATGTGAATGTATAATGACTCTGCTCCACAAAGGAGGAGACAATTCTGTTTTATATTTAATGGATTGCCTGTTTCTCAGGAGAATGCAGTTAGAAAATACAAGGACTGGGTAGATCTAGCTTCAACTTCCAGCCCCTAAAGCCTCAGTTTACTGATCTGTACAACGGGGGTAAGAATACCAACTACCACAGAGGGCTACGTGGAGATTAACTGAGATAATGCATGTAAAGAGACTGCCACAGTGCCTGGCACACAGCAGGCGCCTTATACATATTAGCTCTCAGAATAAAACATTTGATCTTTCTCTTTTATATACATTCTCTCATACATGTTTTTGTTCTTGAAATGTTATATTAGGCTTTCCCTCGAAGATATTGGAATAAGAAGTATTAGACTGTCCACAGAATTAACTTCTAAAATCAAAACAGTGAACTATGCCAGAGATAAAGAAGCTGGATCTAGAGCAGTAAGACTTGATAGCAAATGTAAACACTGACCTTGTTATAGAAAGGACGTACCAAAAGAAAGGTGACTGGTGGGCTTTAGAAACACAGAAAAACAAGTTTCAGAGCCACAAGTTCAAAGTATTCACCTAGCGCTGGCCAAGGGCTTCAAACTGGCAATGTCAACCGGGAGCAGCATGTGAGGGACCGCACCCAACAGACTGCAGTGTTTCAGACCCACTGCCAACGCTTCCGAAGAGGAGTTCTTCAAAGGTGACCATAGTGTTATTCACCAACGAGATAATGTAGCACTTTTTCTAGGATGAGTTTGTGAACTTAACTGTCAGACCTCGTGTACGGCCATAGTGCTGAGACATAAGTTTATAAGGGTGCATATACCTTCCCTCAAGCTTCTTATTCTCTGCTTTGTAGTTAAAAACACAAGTTCTGAAGGCAGACTGCCTGGGTTGGGATCCCAGTTCTCCCACTTACTAGCTGTGTGATCTTGGACAAGTCACTGGCCTTCTCAGTTCTTCATGTTAGACACGTTAGATGGCATAAGCGATTAAAAGCATCGGGCTAAGCTGAACGGGTGGATGCTTGTCCACCCGTCAAAGCAATCGTGGAACTTTCTGGAATGGCCATTAGAGTTGTCGCCGCGAGAATGTTGGCGTCTGAATTAGAGCAATGAACAAACATTAAACTTCTTGTTAAACTTGGCAAGAGTAGAAGTGAAATTAAGGACACGTTAGTCCAACTTTATGAGGATAATGTCACGAAGAACACGGCAGCGTACAAATGGATTAAACGTTTTTTCTGAGCATCACTGATGAAGAGAGGTCAGGACGGCCAGTAACGAGCAGAACTGATGAAAACATTGCAAGAATTTGTTGAATCGTGTGTCAAAATCATCGGCTGTGAGAAGGACAGCAGACCAAACAAACATCAATAGAGAAACAGGAATTTTTTTTTAAAGCAGGATTTATTGAGAGGACAGAAAAGCTCCCACAGTGGGAGGGGACCCGAGGGGGTTGCCCGAAACAGGAAAATCTTAACTGAAAATCTTGGCATGAGGAAAGTACAAAAATGGTTCCAAAGGAGCTCTTGTATTACGACAATGCACCAGCTCACACAGCACTGCCTGTGAGGGAGTTTTTAGTCAGTAAACAAATAACTGTACTGGAACACCTTACCTACCACCTGATCTGACCCCCCAGTGATGCTTTTCTTTACCCGGAGATAAAGGAACGATTGAAAGGAAGACATTTTGATGACATGCAGGACATGAAGGGTCACACAACGACAGCCCTGATGGCCATCCCAGAAACAGTTCCAAAATTGCTTTGACAAGAGGACTAGGCACTGGCGTCTGTCCGTAGCATCCCAAGGGGGATACTTCAAAGGTGACCATAGTGATATTCAGCAACGTAGCACTTTTTCTAGGATGAGTTCATGAACTTAATTGTCAACTCGTACATAAATGATATGCACTTATAACTGTGAATGTATGCCTACAAGATGAAACTGGTTCTTGGGGGGAGGGGGGGCTACAAACCGAACCAGAATTTTGGGCCTGAAGCCTGAGGGCCAGGTACAGGAGGTAGGTCAAGTTATCAAACTTCACATCAGATTGTGAGGCTCTTCTGCAGGCAGCCACCTGAGCCCAGTAGACAGACACCTCAATATTACCAAGTGGAGCATGCTTTGTATCCCAAGATACACTTGTGTACAGACTTTTCAGGCTTACAGTAGACAGGTAAGAAGTGTATGCGAGTTGGACACGCCCTCCTCCACAGTGTATTCTCAAGGATCTATAAGTACATGACCCAACACATGAATTTTTCATGGCAGGCAGGCACTTCTCCTCATCCCTGCCCAAACCAGCTGGTCTAGTCAGACACCACCGGGGCCGGAATTGTGTTTACACATGTGTGTGTCAGATTCTTGTTCTACTGTTTTTTAGTGGATTTCCAAATCAAATCCAAATTTCTGGATCTTTTAACATGGCTTTTTTTACTTCTCTATTTCTAGATAACTGACTCTAAGTATTCAGGAGGACACAGACGTCAGATGTATGATGGAAAGTATCCTCGTGTGCACTGGTTTTGGAGAAAAGGGCTAACTGCTCACACTGCAATATGCATTAGGAAGCAAATTGGGCCAGCAGATCTAAGGCATATAATAAGGCACCACTGACTGTATTATTAAGACAAAGTTTGTTAAAAAGTTGAAATATTTATAAATAATGTACTTCAAAATGAACTCAACGGTGTAAAATCCATATATTTACAACTCCTATAGCCTTGTGATCCCAAATCTTGGATTTTTTGGTCACACTTATTCTTTTCAGGCATCTTCCTCCATCCTTGTCCCCTAGGGGCTCCCTAGACTCTAAGATAACATGTATGAGAGGGATCTATGTGTAAAGAGGCCTCATCAAATTGTGTGAACTACAGTAAAACTAATGGCAAGAGTTTGGATAACACAGAGTGCTTCAGTTACTAAGGAAAAGTCAAACTCTGGCTCCAGTCACCTTCAGCTCTCTGGCCAACCTCTTATGGGCATGAACATCTGTTTCTCATAGGTCCAATCTTCTGTTGAGTGAGATGATCTCATTCATCTCAGCCTAAGATTTGGTCCTTATTAGTAAGCACCAATTCCACCTCTTCACTGCATTCACCAGACACCCAACCTCAACTCATTCTGCATTCCCTGCAGTGACTCAGTGTTCCTGTTCATTGTGTCCCTGGATTCCTGTTTATTAAAGTTAGGAATCCCTGACCTTTACAGGGAAGCATTTCTAAGTAGAGAGTCAATGGTATAGACAGATGGCACCCCACTGTGTAAACTTTCCACACTGAAGAGGATCCTGAATAACTCACCCACATTAAATTGAATTGCATAATAACACATCATTAAATTGTATACCAAGACCAGAATTAGGATATGTCAGCTCATTGAAAAGAAATCACTGATACTATGAAAGAAAGAAATGTGCAATCTACTGGCTACCTCTACTCATTATTTTTCTAAATAGACCCTAAGTCCTATTGAAAGGGCAAAATCCATATGAAAACAACAATGCAGCTAAACCCATCTTGAAAATAAAATCTGTCAATAGCTACCAAGTGAGTCACATCTTTGCCTTTGTGGTCACATCATATTTTCATGCACAGTATAATCATAAAATTGTGGGGCTCGTTTATATAACAAAGAGTGTTTTCTACATCCTTAAACCAAGGATCTCTCTTCGGACGCCTGTGTCTTCAGATACTAGTTATAGAGACGGTTTACAACAATAGGCACACATTTTTCTGAATTTGCAAAATTATATGGCAAGGAGCAAACACACTATTAGTTTACCTGATAAACAGCACATCAAAAATTTAATCTAGGTACATCAAATGAAAAAAAAAAATCTTTTTTCATCTTACTCCTTAAAAAAAAAAAAAAAATCACACAGTTTAGTATCTATTTTTATATCTAGGAGACTCAATATTTTAAAATAATGTAAAAGAAAGGTTACACTGACTTTCTGCACACTGGAGACTAGCACCTGGTGATAAACAGTTTCAGATAAAAGTTAGCCCTCTCCCCTCTAACAATACCTCTGCCAATTTGGTTTTCTTGTTTTAACTCAACTTGTTTTTCTGATGCTTACGTAGTTTTATCATTCCACCAAAAATCCCCCAACATTTTTTAGAGAGTATCTTGCCCCAGGCAGGAGGAGACTGGTACCAAGACCCAAGAGAAGTGCTTAGGAGGAGTTTGCAATCAGGAAATCTGGGGAGGGAGACTTTCCCCTGTATTTTTAAATAGTTCCATTGTTCAGTTTAGCGATATTGTGTAAATGGGAGGATAAAAATAAATAAATAATAATAGAAGTCTGCATACCTAAGATTGACTGGGTAGCCATGCTTTTAAAAGACCACCTAAAATAAAATAAATCAACATATAAAATCATCTAAACTAAAAATGCAACTGCTAGAGAAAGATTTCAGTAGCCAACTAGGCAGCATTCTTATTGTAAGGTATTTTCTTAAATAAGTATTGTAGAAAGGAAAGATACTTAACAAGAGAGTAATTTTTAGCACTGAAAAATATTAAAAAGGGTGGGTAAAAAGAAGTCCCTAGAAAGATTATTTAATGTGCCTGTAATTATTGTTAAATGAAACATGTAATTCTATTTATAATATTTTGTAAATTACAGAGAACACGGTAGAACCAACAATAACTGTTGGTGCTTTAGTTAAAAAAAAAAATACTGGCAATGAGTCTGGCGCCATAGTTAGAATTAATGGTATATTAATTATAAATGTTGCTTCAGAGATTAGTCATTTTTCAACTGTTAAAACTTCCTCTTAGAGAAAGAACTTTGATTAGTTTCCTACTCTCTCTTCTAAGATCTGATTTTACCTCAAAAAGATTAATCTCTAACTCATGCAAGAGAAAGAGTTAATCAATTGACATAGAAATGAAGAAAACTGCTTCCCTGATCTTTTAAAATGTTTTTTTAAAAATTGATACGATCCAGGAATAGAAATGGGGTTGACAATATTTCTCAGGATAGCTCATTTTTTGGTTATTTTGTCCTCCAAATACTTTTCATGGACTAAATGAACTATGTATTTCAAATAAGCTGCTCCATAATACAGACCTAGTTTGAGTCACACTAGCCTAAAATTAAACGATGAAAACGGCTAGAACTGAGAGAAGAAAGGGCAGTTCAATGAGGCGACAAAGACTGAGGATGACACAGGGCGAGCTTGCTCTCTGAGAACTGAGAAGCTAGAACATAGCATCAACCCCTGCTCGGCCACTCACTCTTGAGTTGCTTGAGATCACTCCATAGCCACCCTGGAACTCACTGCTTCCTCCATGTGGAAGTTTCTTTGTTTCTAACCAAGCCAATTTCCCACCTACTCCTTTTATACACACATCTTTTTTGACCTTTTTTTGAAACGACATTGAACAAAGGGTGATGAAGAACAAATGATTAGTCTCTCTCTTCTGAAACAAAAAACAAAAAAACCCTGAATACAGTGTCTCGCTATGCTATAACCACAAGATGGGATGTTATTCTAAAAATGCTTACAAAGTCACAGGTGAAAAGTGTAGACTCCAAAGTCTGCTATCAGTCATGTTTAACATATAGTCGACCCTCCATATCTATCTATTGGTTCTGCATCTGTGAATTCAACCAAACTTGGATCAAAAATAGTTGGGAAAAAAAAAATTGTATCTGTATTGACCATGTACAGATTTTTTTTCTTGTTATTAATTTCTAAACATTATGTTATAATAACTATTTACATAATATTTATATTGTTAAGCATTATAAGTAATCTAGAGGTGATTTAAAGCATACGGGAGGATGTGCATGGGTTATATGCAAATCTTACGCCGTTTTATATCAGGGACATGAGCTCCTTGGATTTTGGTATCCATGGTGAGTCCTGAAAGCAATGCAAAGAAAGTGAATAGGAAGAAAATGTACATAGATGATACTAGTAAATACTTCTCAGTACTTATCATTTACGGGAGCATAAACGTACTCTAGTTTTCAAAAGTGTTTAATCATGAATATTGTAAGTTCCTAATCTGGAAGAATGTGAGCTTTATAAAAAAAGCTTTTCTTTTTTAATACTGCTAGATGCAATTCCCAAGAGGAAAGGCAGGAGGTAGAGAGGGATGACAATGGGTCCTGGAGTAGGATAACTTATGAGATCATAATTCGTGGTATTCTTTCTACTGAAGGAGAAGGAAAAGTATTGTTTCCTTCCCCCATTTCAAGAAATCTTTGTGTTCGGAGCCTGGCCTCCTAATGGGTTTGGTTTCAGGAATGAAAGCAGAAGGTGGGAGGTATCCTGGAAGCAAGTCCCCAAGCAGCATTTCTCTAAGGAGGAAACAGCTTATGAGAGATGCTGCCACAGCAGATATTAACAGAATGGTGATATGGTTTGGATATTGCCCCCTCCCAATCTCATGCCGAAATGTGATCCCCAATGTTGGAGGTGGGGCCCAGTGGGGGGGATCAGACCATGGGCTAGATCCCTCGTGAATGGATTGATGCCATTTTCGTGGTGATGAGTGAGTTCTCTATTAGTTCACGTGAGAGTTGGTTGTTTAAAAGAGCTGGGCACCGCCCCTCACCCTTGATCCTGCCCTCAACAAGTGACATGCCTACTTAGCCTTCCACCATGATTGTAAGCTTCCTGAGTCTCACCAGAAGCCCAGCAGATGCCAGCACCATGCAGAACTGTGAGTCAAACAACCCTCTTTTCTTTGGAAATTACGCAGCCTCAGTACTTCTTTATAGCAACATAAGACAGACTAACACACGTGGATGGAACTGTCCAGGCCCAGAAGATAGGGGTTAGCTTCCCTGAGACTAGGGTGGGGATTGGGGAGAGGCAATGGTGTCTGGAGGTGTAGGTGACTATGTGAGTGACCAAGACCTGTGCCCCCTCCCTTCGAATGCCGAGCTCCAAGGAGAAGATGCCAGGCCCTGCAGCAGGTATGTGTGTGGCTTGGGGATAGACGTGAGCAGAACATAGTCAAGAAAAGCAGCCATGCTTGCTTTGCAAGTGCCAGTTAAAGATGTTCCTGCCCACTGCAGGCCCCCCCACCAAGCACCACATCGCAGCTTAGAATGGGCATTATTTCACGTGGGCTTGGAATATAAGCAACTCCAATGAGTAGGAAGCGATTCCTAGGATCTATATCACTTGACCACATCATAAAAGCTACACTGAGCAGCTACCAGAGACAAACTGACACAGTAGACCTTGGCTAAGAAGTACCAACCAGCCCTAACTTATTCAACTATAACCCAGAACACCAGCAAACTGTCTTTCTCAGGAAATTATCAATATCCTGTATGCCATTTTATTTTTTTTAGCCAAAGCCCATCCCTCCTCAGAAGCTGATCTGAAACATGAAAACAGAAACAAAGTGCAGAATATTGACCATACAGTTTTCTAATGAAAGGTATCATTTGCACCCCTTCAGTTAGAATCCATTGGCTGCTGGTTGTATAGTCACAGACGTGCTAATCAAACAAGGACACGCCCATTCTAATAGTTATTAATTATGTGAGGAAGACACAGACAGACTTGGGTGCGTTTGGTGAGCTCCAAAAACAGCAAAGCCAAAAGGAAAAGGTCTCCGTTACTTAAAACGCAACAAATAGACAATTAAAAAACCAATCAACCGACCAAACAAAAAACCCCACATGCAACTCTGGAGTAGTCGAGGTTTGAAAGCGAACTCAGGTAATCTTTATGGTTCATTCTAAACCAGTAGTCCTTCAGGGGAACTTGTTTTTAGGTTTGTAAATTCACCCTGAGCTACATGGGTGCACTCCTTGATGGAAATGCTATCCTTTTAGAACATCTCCATAGCACACACAATTTTTACAGTGCTAGACATAACCAGCTACTCTAAAATAATAAAGAACTCTACAGACGTCATCTTTCCCCGGCTTTTATTGTTAAATATATTCACTTGCTTTGGAGCTTTAATTACTGAATTTATATTTGGGCAGTGATTACCATATTGCATTGGAATATAAAGCGTCTCACATTCAATTTGCAGAAAACTTACAAAGTCAAAGCTGCAATGCCGAATCTAACTGAAATCACACCTTCACTTGTTAAGAAAGCGTAAAGCTCGCCATCCTGGGGTTAGTGATATGGACTGAAAAATCCGTAATTGCAGTGCCTGACATTTCAGGAGGGTCACCTGACTCACTATAGAACCTGTGGCTACAGAAACTGGTGGGGCAAAAAACATAATTAGAAACCCAGCACCAGAGAGAATGGAGGGACCTTGTGGTTTTTCCATCATTATTATGCAACCCCTACCCCCACCTGACCCCGCCTAAATGGGCCCACAAGTATCTCTTGGCATGAATCCCATCCATTTCCCTCCTGAGCCCTTTCCAAAGGTTGCAGAAATGCCATGCTTTTGTGGTGACAGAGAGCATTTCAATTATGTCAGGAGTTCAGGGCCCAGAAAGGGTATGCTGGCTTTCAGCACCCTACATAAAGGCAGCTTAGCAGAAAACATCTGAATAAGCTCTAAGGAACGACTATGAATTCTCGAGGAGTGGTTTGTGATGACACCACAACAAAAGACATAAGCCTTTCGGGTAAGTTGTTTTAAATGAAGAGATTGTACAAAGCCAGATAAGACATTTCATACTTACGTCGCTGGCCAACTGGTTTATGCTCTAATCTCCTGTTTGAAATGTGGTCTGCTGTGGAGAGTAAGCTGCCACGAAAGGGCCTCTCTCATTGAAGACCAAATAGATAAACAGTGTTATATATCTATAGTGAAATGCAATATAGTTTAAAAACTTATTCTCACACTTCATTGTTTATAGGCTCCTCCAGATGGATGGCGTATGTAGATGCAGATTCACAAGGCCATAATACTTGACAATAATACACTGGTACTTTTCTTTGAAACCTGAACTTACTTTGCTTATCACAGAATGTGGTTGCAAAAGCAAAGGTAAAGGTGGCAACTGTAATGAGAAAATAAACAGGGCAGCCTGTCTTCCCCGCAGCAGAGTCAAAGTTGATCAGTTTACCATATCGTAAAATCTAGATCACTGTAATGTGACAAAATTCACAGGGCACCACACATCACTGCTTCAGCATTATAACTCTGCTTAACTAAGGCAAGCTAGCTCTCAGCTACTTTAGAATTGGCTGCTTCACTTATGACTTTGATCAAGAACTTCTGTTTCTTGGTCAAAAAAGCACAGAACATTTTCTGTGCCTATGTTACAACGTACTATGCCAAACTAGCTCAGTTTGACCCTGACTTGTTTTCTCCAAGTAGTCTCTTTAAAAAGGAGAAGTACCCAACAATTGGAAAAAGCACAAAGAAATGAAGACCCACATAAAGTAATGCTTAGGACTCTATCAGTTAGCTGAGTGGGAAATTTCACTTTGTTATTTTAATGTTAATAACTGCCACTTTTAAAAAAGTGTAATCAAGTCAGTGAGAGTTTTTCCTTTCTTTTTTTTTTTTTTAAACGGGTGAGTTGTTCACAGTAAGAACTAATTCATTGCCAAGAACATGATGGGTTTCCAAAGGAATACAATTCTGTTCATCAGATACTGGTTTCCATTTACTTCCATACGTTTACTTTAAGTATGACTGTTATTAATCTGAAAATCTTTGTGAGCATAGCTAGACCAGGGCAAAAAATCTTTATATATTATTCTCAGGCATAAAGTAATTACCATAATGTTGGATTGCAATTCATCTTGTATACATATAAATATGGTAAATCCCTTCTAATGCTCTGATGTCTGCACAATATTGGACACAAAATAAAAAGAAATCTGAGCTACTAGATGTTACTTTTAGTGACAACACGTGTGTTTGTGTATTTCTGCTTAAAATATATAATATACACATTTTCTTTTTCAGGAAGTTTGACTTCTGTTGTTTTTAATAAATCATTTCAATGTTTATATAAAGTTCTATGGTAAAGAACTACACGCTGACATTATATGACAATAAGGAATAGGCAAACCCTCTGATCAAGACAGACAAGACTTTGATGCTGACAGTAACCAAGTCAGGTAAGAAACAACCCTTCTTTTGGTCTTGGTGAGGAATATTTACACTCCCCTAAAATAAAAATGGTGTTTAAAACTGGTCTTAATCTAACATGACTCCTTGAAGCTCTTACTATACATTGTAAGCTCCTTGTAGGCAAGCATGTGTCTTGTTTCTTTTTTTTTGTTTTTGTTTTTAATTTTTGTAGAGATAGGGTATTGCTATGTTGCCCAGTCTGCTGCTGAACTCCAATTCTTAAGCAATCCTTCTGCTTCAGCCTCTCAAAGTGCTGAGATTATAGGTGTAAGCCACCACATCTGGCTATCTTGTCCTTTTTGTAGCCTTATACAGTATCTGGCACAAAGACATACTAGATAAAACCTTGCTGAACAAGTGAATAATTTGAAAAAAGTATGCTCAAAAAAATGAGAAAATAAAAATGTTGCTGAGATTGGGAGTGAGGGAATTTGGTCATAAAAGACCATAAGCTTTCTTGAATTAGTGAAAGCTTCTACTTCACCGTTTCTAAACATCCTAGACGCTTCATTAGAAGGCAGCGATTGTGGGCCAGGCTGTGCTGAGAGATATACAAAGTCAGACTTTATAGCTGGCCTCTAGGGGTTTACTCTAAAATGGATTACAGACACACAGGATAATTTACAGAAAGATTCAGGCGACTATGAATATTCTAAAAGACTCTATAGGTTAAGGGGTTAAAGCAGGCAAGGGGGTAAGAGTTTTGAGAAGGAGGGACAGATTGCTTTTGACAAATAAGCACACCTTTAACGCAAGTGACAGAAATAGGTCACGATGAGTAAGTGAATTTTCCACTGACTAATTTTCACATGTATCATAGGCAGCAAAGGACACCAGTGATCTAGTTCTCCTCCACCTGGAAGAGTTGCACAAATTCGTTCTCTAACGAAAGAT
Organism: Tarsius wallacei; assembly: GCA_963574415.1. Lineage (NCBI taxonomy): Eukaryota > Metazoa > Chordata > Mammalia > Primates > Tarsiidae > Tarsius > Tarsius wallacei. The sequence goes on from CAUYQG010040642.1 coordinate 11,258, forward strand.
GGTGGAATGAAAACTGACCCGGCTGGGAGAACCGGCATCCTGACCTATAAACAGGTCAGGAGGCAGTAAGGTCGACAGGCCTGACAGGAATATTCACTTCAGAGAAGTCCTCCTGTCTTTAGAAACCCTAACAGTGTAGACCAGGGATATGGGAGTAAGATGATTCTTGCTCTTCTCCAGCTAACAGGTCAGTGCAATCAGTTTTAATGGGGCTTCACCAATTAAAATGTATTTGACAAATCTTCACCAAGGCGGCACGTAGTTTTTCAGCGTTTAACTTTGAGTACAAATAACCTCTATTTTAAGTCTGATAGGAAAAAAAAACCTGGCAAATTATTTCTAAATACAAATTCATTTATTTTAGTGCAAATGGAGCATACCACTGTAAATGTCAAATAGTCACCATTCATTATGATAATAGGGCCCAGCCAATCTTTCCAACTTATTCAAAGTTCACTGCATGAATGATCCCAACCCTCAGTCCCCAGACAGAACTTAAAATATGTCCTTATTTAAAAATTCAAGGGCAATAAATCAGATTAAATAGGTGACAAGAGACGACCCTCTTCTGCCATCTACTCTGGGGACTGCCTAGTGCTCTGTTGGACTAGCCAGGGAGCTGACAATTTCTGTGTCAGTACAGAGGATACCTACACGGGGTGGTAATATAGAGACTGATAGTCTCCACCCACTAGCAGCTTATATTAAAAGAACTCAGTGGCATACATGCATATATTTTACTCTAGTGGGAGATCAGCCACAGATAAAAGTAAATGCTTTCCTTCACAAAGGGAAAAGTATCGTCCCCATTTGGAAGTATTCACCCAACAGACATCAGTTTTATTTTTTACAGTAGTTAAGGAGTTAGGCAGCATCATGCATTTTTTGAACAAAAGTAGTTAAATATTATCAGCAAGTCCTGAAACATCATTTGAAGCTATAGGGGAAAAAAAGTTCACCATAAAAGTTGATTGGCATGAAATCAACACCCATGACCTTGGCCTCTTTAGCACAATGCTCTATTGAACTAAGATACTAAAAAAACATATAGCTACTGAGATATCCAAAATGAGACCTTGCAAGAGTGACACAAACACCTCAGAAAAGTGCTCAGCTACAGAACCTTTAGAAGACATTAGGTGCTCTGAATATACAAGGTTCACATGGTTTCAATGTTTCAAATTAAACCCTTAAAACTACAAAAAAGAATGGAAGGGCTTGAAACTACAGTTTCATTACTAATGCACAACAGATCTTCTTTCAAATATCACCCCTGGGACTCTGACCAATTTGCCTCAGGACTGCTCTAGAGTGATGATTTACAGAAATGAAAAGGTATTTATTTTCTGAGTTAAAATGTCACTCAGATGTTCTATTTTTGCCACTAGTGCTATGGTTACCTCTCCAAAAACCAAAATGATGATTATGTTATTTTGCAACAGCTATCCAATAACCATCAGATGGTCACCTCAGAGCCCTCACTCAGTATTAACCTGGTTCAAGCCAGTCTAAAAGGAAAACCCTACATCATCAAAAATAGAACTATAAAAAGGAGATATGGAATAGAGGTATCATATCATGGTTTCACTAAATTAACTATAGAGACTTTATAATTTATTGCCCTGAGAAATAATTTGATAAATAAAGATCTATAAGGATGTGAATGACACTTATGCATAAGTCTACAAAATATTTAGATAATAAAAACATATTGAATTTGAAATTTGGTTTTAAAATTTCTTAGATGTTCCTAAATATCTATAAAATTTAACACCAAATCATATGAAATCTTAGTAAATTCCAACTTAGTAAATATCCACATTTTGTAGTTGAAAAAATTTCAAGAAAAAATTTAAGTATGTAATTCAGAGATGTTCAAAATGGATAAAAATAATGTATAAGTCTTATTTTCAGATTAAGTAGAATTAACTTTGTAAAGATCTGTACATAGCACAAACTTTTCAAGCCCAAAGCCAGTCATTTCAATGATGTAGCTAATATCAAATTATATACTCAACATCAATGAGCTTATATTTTCCTTTCTCCTCCCCTTTCCCCTGTATGAGGAAACACACTTTCTTCCTAAAACTCCTACCACCCTATCCACCTCATTTTCCCCCTACAGGGACACAGAAATTGTGCTGCCAACAAAGGTTTTCTAAGTAAGAAATTCTTTGTTACTGTCAAGAAAAAATAATCCAGTAAAAAAATAAATAAACAAAATCCAACAATCAACATACACTATCAATTTCCCACTCAATTCCTTCCATCCTTCTCCATCCTTATTTCCTTTTCCTTAGAGATGGAACATACAGAATAGTGAAGTCCCCCAATATACTTAACTAAAAGAAAAATGCTAGCAGTTTAATGACACCTCGGCAGCTATCTGATCCTCCTACGATCAAAGATGTTTAAATCCCAAACACTACTCCAAAGAAAAACAAAACACATATGCCTGTGGAAAAGATAAGTATCTGGCTCCATGGCTTGTCTTTCCTAGAAAACACCACTTAAACCTGTGCAAATTGTCTCCCCACTCTCACCTCTACTTCTCTTGGGAACACACAGAACCAGAAAGATTGGAATCAATTCTGAGTTTAAGCAGTCATAAGTACTTGAGGCTCCTGGAAAAGAAATATTCAACACTAACTAACTTTGGCAGTCTCCATTAATCTTTATGTAGATGACTCTTAATCCCCATTCTGGACCACTTTCTTGCCTTCCATCAAGACTCACATATCCAACACCTCCAGACGGGTGTCTGCAGAAGATCCGATTCAATAAATTTCAAGCTAAAGTTATCTTCACCCAACCTGTCCTGCTCCCTGTGTCCCCACTTTCAGTGACTGGCACCATTGTCTAACAGCCTAAAGCTTAACAGTCTAAAGGATGCAAACTCCCTCCACTTCTGCTTTTCCTCATGCTAATCATTCAGTTAGTCATCTAGTCTTGTGAAGTCCACTTCTTGAGGGTCTCCCTTCATTCTCACAGCCACCAACCTGGTTGTGGCACCATCACCAGCTCTGCCCCAGAAGCCTGTGATGCCTGCTCTGAGATCCTGGCCTCCTTTCTGTACAACTCCAATTCATCTTTTATTACCAGGAATCTTTTCTATGGGCAAATGCGATCTTACTGTCCTGTATAAAACTCTTCAGTGGCTCCTCCTGCCCTCAGAGTCAATTCTAGTCCCCTTTTGTCACTCTAATTTTTTTTTTCCTCAACTCTCACTCCAAAGTCTCTTTGCACAGCTATTTTTATTTATTTATTTTTCCTAGAATATACTCTTCTACCTTTCAATTATCTCTCTCACCCATTGACATAGTTTACTTCTTTCACAGTCCACTTTTCTGCTATGTGTCCCATGGGTGCTCTCAAAGCCCACCACGTTCCCCATCCTGGCATGGCTAGGAAGAGGTAAGACAGACACAGACTCACACTTGACACAGACATACAATTACACTTGATTCTTGTTACTCTTTCGGTCTTCCTGTCCCCACACCCGCCTCCACACATTCCCCATAAAGCTGCAAACTTTCAAAAAGGTGGGAACCATCTGTTTCCTTCTCCATTGCCTTCCCAGCACAATGCCTAACACATGGAAGGTGCTTAACTAATATTATCGAGTTAATGAACAAATAAATGCAGAGGATGGAGAGCCAACTGCACCCAGCTCCACATTGTAAGCCTCATTCCAAGTGAAAGCTCCCCTGCTTGAGGCATATCTTCTTTCTCTACCTCACCCTCTCCCTCTCCCCCTCTTTCCCCCTCTCCCTCTCCCTCTCTCCCTCTCTCCCCATCTCCTCCTCTCCCCCCACCCCCCCAGCTTCATCCTGCTGGGCTCTGGCGATCCTTCCGCCTCAGCCTTCCAAGTAGCTGGAACTACCACGCCCAGCTAATTTTTGATTTATTGTAGAGATGAGGTCTTGCCAAGTTGCCCAGGCAGGTATCAAACCCGCGGGCTCAGGCAATCCACTCACCTCAGCCTCCCAAAGCGCGGGACTGCAGGCTGAGCCACCGAGTCCAGCTGAGTCATATCTTCTTAAAGGTGGCCACAACAGATCCTCCTCTAAAGGGTGGCTTCCAGGAAGGAAGGATGTTTCATATCCAAATTACTTAAAACAGACTAGAAGCCAAACAATTCATTTTTCATCAAACTCTCTATTCACTGACAATCCACAAATACGTTTTTAGACTGAACATCCTGTGGTGAGAAGGCTTACCATTCTTACAAAACACAGAGCTTCTACTTTTCATTCTGACAGCTAAAGTTTTTATTTAGAAGCATCAAAAGACAACTAGAAGGAAGCTTTGATGCAGTTCCATGGTCAGAAGTAACTGTGCACCTAGGAACTAAGTCTAAGACACTATCACTAAGTAGTCTTTTTTTTTTTTACAGTTGTACAAGGAGGTACCATTAGCTGCCCCCCTAAACTCTTAAGTGCACAACACATATTTATATTAATCTGTAGGTGTCTGCAGGGATATGGTATACAGCTAGAGTCAACTCTGCTTCCACAGCAGAGTTGGGACTCTGATAAAGATAAAAAAATATCTGTATGAGCTACTGGTCAAGACAGATATATTTTACTTTGCTTTTGCAATAATTGTGTATTTCAATGAGTTCAGTACTACCAATAAATGTGAACAGCAATCAAACCATCTCAGTACAACATTAAAGTAAAAAACTGCTGCCTTCTATACTAATTCTCTGAATTGTATCATTAAAAATGTAGATAATAAATATCCGTATACATCTTCCAGCAATAACGCTGATAATTTACAATAATTACATAAACACTCCTTCCTGATGAAGATAACTTTTAATAATCTTATGTAAAAACATTAAAATAGGATATATTGTAGTTATTCTACCTTCCATATTTCACATGATTTATTTGGATTTTCACAAATAGAGGTAACTGGCTAATTTAAACCTGATTTCTTTTTGAAAGGAGTTTCATTTTCATTTGCATTCAGAATTAAAACATAAGGCGAAGTCCAAAGATAAAGAGGAAAGGAGCCCTTGTCCTCCACATCTGTGTCAGTCTTCATGAGTCACTAAAAAATGGTAGATTGGTTTTTCCATCTCTTTGGAACAGAATTCTGTGGCCTCAAGTATTCCAGGAGAGAAAAATGTGCCTAAGGGGCTATGATTTACAATTATTCTGTTTCATGCTGATTAGCATAAACGACTATGATAGAAAATTGTATGCAAACCCTAGAAGAGTCAATAAAAGATATTGATCCATAGTAGCAGCTAAAGGAGGAAAAATTGCTTACCATCCTATGCCTCAAGCGTCCTGTCTAATTTGGTAGAGGATCTTTTAACCTGAAAATAATTCCATGTTTACAAAGCATTCTGCTGATGGTCACACGAATTACATTTCACAAGCAGATGGACAAATCAATCTTTGCACTTTGCTCTATTTTCCAGTCTACTAGGCTAAGAGTTTGTGCCCAGATTAACACAGAGGCATTTATACAGCAACTGCAAAGCCAACAAGAATTTTCTTCTCCATTAGAAACTGTTGTGAGATGCCGTTGTAAAGACAAGTGGTATGACATTTAAAAGCCTTTGTAGCTTCCACTCTTATTTTTTTCCTCTTCAAAATACAGAGCTGAAGGTGATAGGTAGGTAATGAGAAGAAATGGCTTTACTTTTCTGAAAGGATACGTTTTGCTTACTACTCTTCTTATTCAGAACTTGCTTAGATCTTGACCCTAAAGACACTTATAACCTCTAGAAAAGAAAATGACTCTAAGACTAGCAGAGGGAAGTGCTTTATTATTATTTCTTTTTAAAAAAATTTTTATTTTAAAGATGTGGGGTACCACTCAGGGTTAGGTATACAAATGTTCATTATGCAGGTACCTTTGTTGATGAGGTGGGCCTCCCCCCACCAGCCCCCAGGCAGATTTCCACTACTGATTTTACTTTCTAGCTGAGCACCAGAATTCAAGCCTAGCAAGTGCATAGGTGCAGGACACGATATTTTTACATTCATGACCACACTTAATAAGGCAAAAGCATGTGGTTATGACAGAGGGATGGTGAGATGCAGAGAGGCAAGATGAAAGAAAATACAAGACACGACGCAACTTCCTACAGAAAGAGCAGGGGGACACAGTCACATTTCCTCAAGCTCTGGCCTCTGGGTCCCTCCAAAGGCAAACTATCAGGGTGGCAACGATCTCTACTATCCTCATTCTGTATTTGTCTGTTTTAGTATACTCCCGGGCTCCCCTGATTACATGCTAGGTAAATGTAACTGATAAAACCCAGCAATTTTCTTACTACTTATTTCCTTACCAGGTAGAACAAAGGTCACTTTTCTGGCAAACATCCCTTTAATTACATCACGTCTCAGAGTCACTGTCATGACAAACTCCACAGGCTACCTAGGCCAGCCTTTCTCTCCAGTGTTTAAGTCGCTGGAGACGCCATAGAACTTCTACCCTAAAGTCCATGAACTTCTAAGAAGTCGATGGATAAAATTCAGTGGGCTGATAAACTTGGATTGTTTTCAAAAATTGTTATTTATACAAATCAGAAACCAAAGTGTAACATTTCCTCCACTTATGCATGTATATTCACAGTATTAGTAGTACTTATTATTTTGTTAATAAAAATCACATATATTTTCATATCATGTTACAGCTGCTGCAGATTATTGAAAAATCATCTATACTCATTCCCACTTCAAAGTTATGATAGTTACTAGACCTGCTTCTAGATCTTAATATCTGATGTGCTAATGAAGAACCATATGTCACAAATATTTTAATGTGCTCATGGCTGTTTAAATAATTGGCTTCTTTTATAATATTATGTACCTTATTTTATACATTCTATAATATTATCCTGAAAAGACATTGGAAGGCTTAACCATTAATGCCAATGAAATCCACGATTAAAAATTTTAAAAAATCAGGTAAGCAGTAGAGAGTCCAGAATGTCTTGCCAATGTCACACAACTAGTTAGTGGCAGAAATGTGACTAGAAACAAGATCCTCTTTTTAAAAAAATGAATAGTAATTGTACATATTCATAGGATACACAATGGTGTGAGAAACAAGATCTCTTGAGTCACACTTCAGGGCTCATTTCATTATTCTGTATCACTCAAGTTGATCCTAGTTAAAAAAAAAAAAAATCAGAGAATCTCCAAAAGAAAAAGCATGAAATGGCAGCATGTCTTAGGTACTGTGAGACACTGGGCTCTCAAGTCTTTCCCGTCTTAACACTGTCTTATTATTATCAGTACATGTGGAGCCGAAATTTCTTCTTTCAAGGTAACAAACAGCAAGCACAGACATTGATAAGTGTGCCATAGAATTTAAACATCTAACACACAGAAAACCAGTTCACCTATTTACCATCAAAGAGGATTATCTCCAACCACTCCAAATAGTACTTAAACATTACTAAGGATGAAGATCACACAATCCTTTCTAGAAAATACATTCACAAGTCATTCCTACTGGCCACAAAGAAGTAGGAAAGATAAAACATGAGTGAAAATAAAAAAGTTTGAACCAACTTTACACCCATTAGGATAGCTACTTTGAAAACAAACAAACAGTAAGTGTTGGTGAGAATATGGAGAACTGGAACTTTTGTGCACGCCTGGTAAAATGTAAGCTGGTATAGCTGCTATGGAAAGCAGGATAGCAGTTCCTCAAAAAATTGCAAATAGAATTACCATATGATCCAGCAAGTCCTCTTCTGGGTATATACTCAGAAGAGTCATTTGCACACACATGTTCATGGTAGCATTATTCATGGTAGTACTGTTCACAATTGCCAAAAGGTTAAACAAACCCAAGTGTCACGTAGAGATGAATGAATAAACAAATGTGGCACACACATACAATGTAATATTACTCGGTCTTTAAAAAGGAAGGAAATTCTGATACATTCCACAGTGTGGATGAACCTTGAGGACGTCGTGCTAAGTGAAATAAGCCAGATGCAAAAATATAAGTACTTTATGAGTCCACTTCTATGAGGTACTTAGAGCAGTCAAATTCACAGAGATGGAAAGTAGAACGGTAGATGCCAGGGGCTGAGGGCTGGAGGCTGGGGAGATGCTGTTTAATGGGTAGAGTCTCAGTTTTGCAGGTTAAAAAGAATCCTGGAGGTTGGTTGCACAACAATGTCAATGTACTTAACACTACCAAAATGTACACCTAAGAATGGCCAGGATGGTAAATCTTATGTATACAAAGTTCAAAAGTGTTTTCGTCCTAAAAATAAACAAATAAAAGGCTTGAATAAAATGGAGAAGAGAAAAAACACAGAGGCAAAATTTTTAAAAAGGAATGCAGAATACGAACAAGTTACGGAGGCATATTTATCCTACCTTTGCCAGTCTTCCAAATACTCAAAATATTACCAGTCTTAATTAGTCTATCACCCCCCACACACACTCATGAATTTGTAAACAACTCAGAATAAAAATACTCTTTTCTCAAATGAGTTAAAATAAAATTATTTGGGTTAGGAGGCTCTGATCTCAATCCTCCAGCATTTTCACTCCATCTATACAAAGGAGATGTATTTGACGCTATCTTAATAATAGGACCCAGCATCCAGGGAAAGACTTTCTCATCTTGATTCTCCACAAGCCACCTAAATCTATAAGGTCTTGAAGTGATGGAGATGTGGAAACACTGACCTCATGACTCAGAGTCCTTTTAGCTGCTACAGCTTGGAACGACCAGAGTGTGGTGATGTGCTACCAAGTCTCAAAAATTCTCCTAAAATTGTCTACCTTGGTCAAAGACCACAGACTCTAGTTTGCTGGAAAAGATGAGGGATATGACCTGAAAGCTAGATATAGCAAGACAAAGTTTTTCTTACTCCTTTATCTCACTATATCTCCAAAGACTGAAGTCAGAGCTTTGAGTCTGGTTTGAAGCTAAGCTAGAGAAGAATGAACACATACGATGGAATATATAACTTAGAATAATCATAAATCCTAACTCTTTAGAGTATCTGCTGACCCTTCCTATTCAGTTGAATCCTCACTCTCCACAGAGTATTTCTAATGAAATACTGTTTTTGCTCTATTCGGCTTAGACCCCACAAACTTTACATGCTGTCTTAGAAGGTGTCATTTAGGCGTCTCTACGTGTTCATCAATGACAAACTTGTGCCAAAAGGTAGATATGACCATTTATCACTGGTAATTTAAGAGTCTGCCAAATACTAGGAGCTAAGGGAAGGGAAAATATCAAATGCAAAAAAAGGTACTGCTGCCCAAAGTCACAGCATAGAGGCCCAATCTTATTTTGCACACACAAATCAGATCAATTGAAGATAGAAATGCATTATACATTGCACAGTTTCAAACCTTGATAAAAGCAGACCTTGGAATGTGCATTAAGAGCAATTTGCATTTCGTGATGTTTCGTGTTTGAACATCAAATGTGTCAAAGGGAAAAGTAAATTTAAGAAATATCCAATTGCTTTCTTGAAATATTGATAACAGTTCATTGAAAGTTCAGAGCAGTAATGAAATTCCAGAAGTTATTTGCCCCATGACAATATCTTTTATATAATATCTTGCCCCTGCTGCCAAGCTCCTTATTTTCCAAGTTCCATGTGTGGGATTTTTATTCTTTAGAAGCATTTCATCCTAAAGTATATGCAATGCTCATTCCAGACCTGAATTTGGCAATGATGTACCCTACTGTCATTTTCTTTTTTTTGGTAGAGAAAATATGGAACACCAGACTGCCATTCTAGCAATAATGTACCATGTAATATAAGAGTCACAAACTTGGAAGGCACTTCAAGTAGACAAAAAGCTACTTGGCATAATGTATTAAGATCCATAAACATGTTCACGTCACTTTGGCATAGAAATCTCTATTCTGGAAACGTATGCCTAGGAAATAGTCCAAAAGACAGAAAAAGCTGTATGCATGAATATGCTCCATGTGGGGTGCTTTCATTCAATAAACTTTTATTAAGTATCTATCATGTGCCAGGCACTATGCTGGCATGAAATCTGTACCTCAAGACACTCACAGTTAGCTTAGAATTCACATAAGTATACACAGAATTGCAATATGTTGGGATAAATGCTAACAGAGGACTGTATAGCAGCAAAAGAAACATTAAAATATGGTAGAAGAGGGAGACAGAGAGAAAGGGTCATGGAGGACTCTACAAAACTTTGGGTAATTCTCTCATAATTTCTTCATAGTATCTTTTAAAGACACAGGTAATGTTAAAATATTCCACAAGTTCTTGTTATTCTGAAAAACTATTCCTCAATATATTTTTTAAAATAAAAATGTACCAAGCAAGCATAATGGCCCTTAGCAGCTCTCAGAAGTCTCCATCTTTCTCTCTACCGTATATGGAGCTGGAGTATAGAAATCAGTCACAAAAGCCTTATCTGGCACATTCTGCCACAGTCTATTCCTGGTCCTGTTTTCTACTAGACACCAGGGTATCCCCAATCAAAACAACTAAGAAACTGTGAATTCACTTAGCTTAAAAAACAAAACAAAATAAACACACCAAAAAAAACCTTATTGTTCCTTTAAGAACTTTCTCTTTCACATGGCCCAGAGTTGCTTCCAAAAGTCCTGCTTTAAGATTTCAGAAGGTCCTTTGCTAAATATGGTATTTGTAATTTATGATTTTTTTTTAGTGTATTTTCAAACGAGAAAATTCCAGTTATTAGGGGTTGTGTTTGGAAGCTTTTGAAGAAGCATAGATTGTATATACCTCGTAAAACATAGTGAGAAAGAATCTAAACTAAATTGGGACATGTTGCAATCTACATAGCATGCCTGTATTTACACTTGGATTAGAGAAAACTCTATTCCTATAACATGAACAACATCCCATTCAAGTCAGGACATGCTACATATCAGGGTGTGGGAGATACCTCTTTCAACCTGTTCTGTCCTGTTCCATGGCTCAAGATTTTGGTCATACTCCAGAAGAGGGGAGAGGTTTTAGAAGAGTTAGTAAAGGAGACCATATCTGAACCTTCCTTCTTGGAAGAGTGTCTAAAGATAGAGACCGGACTTGAAACAATCGATGGAAAGAGGATAAAATGAACATTTATTGAGTGCTACATTTGCTCGGTATTCCCCTATGTAGGTGGTCGGCAAAATTTTTCTGTAATGGGCCAGATAGTTGCAGTCTCCGTTGCAACTACTTGATTCTGCTACTGTAGCATAAGCAGCCACAGACAATCCCCAAGTGCATCGGTGTGGCTGTGTTCTAATAAATGTCTAATAAATGTACAAAAAACATGCAGTGGGTCAGGTTGAGCCTGTAGACCATAGTGTGTCTACACCTGCCCTAAGTGTTTCACAATCTATTTTATTTAAGGCACAAAAAAGTTTTGCTAGTTATTTTCTATACTTAATGATGAGAAAACCAAGTAATAGAGGTAAGATGACCTGCCAAGGTCGTATGTCTAAGCTGACGTAGGGTCAGGATTTCAACCAAGGTTTGTCCAAATCCAAAGTCTGAATTCTCTCTACTATATGAGAAGAGCCTCTGAGGTTGAGTAACGATGAAGAGGGATTCACTTGAGTAAAAGAAAAGATGCTAAGTCTTAATCCTTTCTTCCTGGTTAACACTAACTGGCCTAGACCCCCCTATCACAAAATATAGAGGACATCAAAAACAGGTGAAACACACTCCCAAGAGAAACTTTTGGCATATTCAGTACTAAATTCCTTTATACCATAAGGAAAGAGAAACTGAATTCTGTATCATAATGTGGCAGATTGTGGCAATGCTACCAGGTGGTCACCCTCCTAGAATTCCAACACTCTCTGAGAGGACCTAGTAAAATAACCTCACTGATATTCACATAATCAGTAATTCACGCATTCCAGGCTTTGAAAAGGAAGGTAGCGCGTGTCCTTTAGGACCTCTCAACAGAACTGGGATGCACAGGCACTAAATAGCTAATTCCCTGCAGATCTGAATTGCCACTTGAGGGCAAAAAGAAACGGTAGAGGTGAAATGTATAGTACAGTGCCTGAAACTCAAGGGAGAATAGGCAAGAAATATGATGCACTTCTTCTAGTTGAACCTTAACTAGGTTCTCACTTCTTTTTTCCCTGTGAGAGACGAAAGATTCTATTTTCACCATGGTTCTGATTTGGAACCTGAAGAAGAAGACAAGGTTTCAAGTCCATCTCTTTGGTTTACCAGATGGAAACATTGGTACTTGAGCATTAATTTCCTCATCTTACAATGGAGAGGGCTCAGTTTGATGTTTCTGGAAGTCTCTTCCAGATTATTTATGAATCAGATTTTTAACATATGATTCTACATCCCCAACTTTCAAAAAAAAAAGTAATTCCCTAGATGAAGCTCAGATGTCTGTTTTAATCCATGACATAGGGTTCTTTAAAATTCATAATAAAAAAGTTTCAATTATTAAAATTACTCCCTAAAAAAATCAGAAAGTATCACTTAAAGAGTTATACAACTTAAGTCTGAAAATTAAATGATGATCTTCCCCGAAGGACAGAGGGGAAAGGAAAATGTGGAGCAGATGGATTCACTGTTCCCCTATGGAGAAAAAACATTTCTACACCTTGCAAAAATATATTAATTGGCCTGCCATCTGGCAAGCCTGCTTACACACATAAGGGATAAAGTTTAGATCTCGAGGTTTAACATTTAAGCCTATGTGAGATGGTAATTGGAATATTTCAGAATTTACATTAGTATTTTCAAGGGGAGCATCCCAACAGGGATCCAGATAAAGATGGAGAAATACAGGATCCAAAATGTGAGACCATCCAGGGCGACATCACTAGTGTCAACGGCTCACCTCTGCTGCATAACAGGGATCCGGCTGTGGCCGTACCCACAACAGGTGAACTGCGCAGGCGCAGTTCAAGGTGCCCGTTGGAATGCGCCTTATTCTGGGACTTCCATTATCCCTCCCATGTCTTCCTGCGTACTACAGATGTATTTTTTAAGATTTCTAGAAATCGTACCATTGTAAAGCTGGAAACTTAAAAGAATCTCATTAAGGGAAAAAAGTAGGTCATAAGACAGAAGTACAGTAAAATGTGAGCTTTGTAGGCACACAGAAAAAAATTATCTCACTAGATTTTTAACAGTGGTTGTGTCTGAGTACTAGCATTTGGGGTGCCTTTTTTTCTTTATGGTTGCTTATGTCTTCCCCATTCTTTGTCTTGAACACGTATTAGTTTAAAACTTATTTTAAATTCCACTGAAATTAAAATAGGGTAAAAATAGTGAAAGAACTTGATAACGTTATTTTACAAAGCAAAGAAGGTACCCTGAATTTATCTTTTGTAAAATGCATAATTTTTTTTAGCCTTCACTTGCATAGAAAAACCCCAGGAGTCCTTCTGGATGTCCATACTTATTTTTCAACAATCATCTTCTATGTCTTTTAAGTTTACTACACGTTTTCCAAATCTTCCACTTCATGGGTTTCCTTCCCCAGTAAACACTTCCAAATTATTTTTAATTATTTCCGGCTAGTCAAATTTGTTTATCTGGTTTCTTACAACTTCTTCATCTATGAAACATCCAAGGAGCTATTATATATTAATAGTGAACCACACGATTTAGTTTAAGCTTTTCTTTCAAATCTCACTCTGATGCATTTTTCTGGTACCTCATTTGACATCAACCATGTAATTAAGCTATGTGTTCATCATTTCCTCCCAAAAATGATTTTTAAGGAGGAAGACACGATGTACCATGGCATCCTGGATAGAATCCACAGAAAAAGAATATGAGGAAAAATCTTGAAACGTTAATAAAACATTTAATTTTTAAAATGGGGATGGGGAGAGCAAAACAAAACATTTTATTCTAATCCTATATTAACCATTATCAAACTATTAAAACATATTTAATATACTTTAAAAACTTTTAGAGGTAACAGAAATAATCCAAATCTTACTTGTGTGTTAGCCACATAACCATATTTGTTAAAACTCATTGAACTACACAACTAGAAAGGTTAATTTTACTGTGTGTAAACTGTAGTTCAATAAATCTAACTTACCAAAAAAGAAAGGAAAATAAAATTTAAAAAACACCTAGCTGCCTGGATATTTTTTTCTATTTGCCTAAAGTAAACAGAGGCAAATCTTGCATCAGGAAAACCCCAAAGAAGTCTTGGGTCTATGTTAGACACTGTTAACATTTTTTAAAAGTATCTGAAAGGAAGATTTCTTTCATTCTGTCCTTAGGAAGGGGCAGCTATTGCTCAAAACAGCTTACATATGGTACCATCAAAAGCTAAGAGATAGCCAGCGAAGACTTTTTTTGTGGCTTAGAGAATTCTATTTCATGTTGTAGATGATTTATAGTTTATTCTTATACAATTGTTTTATGTATTACAAAGTATTTACTTATTAGTTCTCTAAACACAATAATTTTCCCAAAGAAAAAGATGTATTTAAGTGAGTGCCATCAAGTCACCTCCTTCTTAAAAACAGTTAGCAATAGCATACTTTAAGAGAATTATTATATTTTTAAAAACGAAAGAAACGTTCATCTCCAAAGCCTCATGATCTTTTCTGGAATCCCTATTGCACCGCCATATAAGAAGCAAGAATTTCTATCCATTCTATGAGATGAACTACAAGCACCGTTACAAGATCAGCACGGATTTGGAGACACTCATGGGAGTGTGCAGGATTTTTAATACACAGAGGGAAAGTTCAGAAAAGCAAGTTCAGAGTGCAGTGGGGTATTATTCATTCAAAGGCCTGGAAGACAGCAGCTGTGCAGAGCTGCACCGTAAGTAAAGCTTCAGTGCAAAAGCACCAGCCCACTCAAACACCATCATAAACTAGTACTTTAAGATGAGGAAATTACAGATGAATACACTGACAATTTCCATTAACGGGAAAGAGAATCAGCAGGTGGCAATTTTAAAACAAAGTAAAACCTACTTCTATTTTTCACTCTCTTCCCTGAGATAGCAGGCTGCATTTCTATGGCAAAGATCAAGATCATCAGAGTTCTATATTCCACAAATACCTTTTGAGATGCAAAGAGGCTGCTGTTCTAGAAAATTAAGATACCAAATACTCTTGCTTTATAAATATCATTTTCAATAATCAGAATATTGTTGGAACTGTATTTCCTTTGGACACAGGAGAGTAAAGTTCTTTTAAAATCTAGATTCACCACTACTACTGGTGAGATTTGGGGACTCTGTTAGCCTCAATTTTTCCATCTGTATAATAAATATAATAATATATCCTTCACGGATTGTGAGGATTAAATGCAGTATATATGGAAAACTGTCTCCATCTCCACAGATGTTCTCTCTCACCCTTCTCCTTGGCTGATGTCAGTATATCTCCTACCGGTTACTGCATGTTACTATAATTATCTGTCTATTTTACCTTCTAACCCCAC
This sequence comes from Tarsius wallacei, assembly GCA_963574415.1. Lineage (NCBI taxonomy): Eukaryota > Metazoa > Chordata > Mammalia > Primates > Tarsiidae > Tarsius > Tarsius wallacei. The sequence goes on from CAUYQG010040642.1 coordinate 26,667, forward strand.
TGGATTGAGTTACTTGAAGAAAAGGCTCACGCCACACATATCTTCGTTTACCAGGTGATAATCACAGCCCTGGTCACAAAAAAGGCACGCCAATAAATATTTGGTACATAAATAAAAAAATGAGGCAATGTGATAAATCCCTAGATTCTGTCCACAGAAGCCAAACTTACTCAAAATAGGTTATTGGGTTATCAGGTTTCTGAAGGTGATTCAGACTCATCCACAAGCTCCCCAAAACAGTAAAAGGGTCACAGAGAGATGTGTGACTCATAAATAACCCACTCCAGATATTTTTAAATGTAATTAACTTGCCACGTTTCAAAGGTTAATCCTTCAGCCCTTGGTTTCTCTGTCTTCTGGGCAAATTTATAATCATTTGATTCCTCTTCAGTGCTTCTAATGCAGCCAAAGAAAAGGAATTGAAAGAGAAGCTATATTGCCTTTAGGACTCGGGGGTACCCCCACCCAAACCACCCTCTAAGACATCTTAAGAAATTCAGTGTATGAGTAGAAGGCAAAAACAATGCAGAGCACAGCAAAAAGAAAAACAAAACCACTTTAGTCTAATAGCCTTAACGTATTCTTTAAGATATATATATATACACACCTGGGACTTCCCAACAAAATCCATAAATGTTGGGCCATGAATCCCCTCCAAACATGTTAGTTTCTCTATTAAAAAGCTTTGAAATCAAACCTGTTAAGTGGCTGAAGGAACAGCTACAAGCCACTGCCTGCTGGACACACCTATAAGAATGAAAGGTTTGAAAAGCGAAGGTTGTTTCTTCAGCTCCAGGCTGGGCATGCCCCTTACATGGGAACTAAAGAACTGGCTTAAAACAAGGACTATAATCTTTCTGGAACAATAGGTCATGACGAGCTTCCTTAAAGCCAGAGTAAGTGTTTAGAAGTAACTTCTGCTAACTGAAAAAAAAAAAAGTGTAAAGGGCATATATATTTATTCTGGCTTGAATACAACACTTCTGAAGATGTTTATCAGTGCCAAGAGTCAGAACCCTTTTCCTTCGTGGATTTTCAACCTGGGAGCCGTTCCATGGAATATCTGTATATCCTAGAAATGCCATCAAAAAGTTACATCATATTAATATCTAACCAGTTCAGTATCTGCGCCTTTAACCCCTAAATCAGTCTGATGTGAGAAGGCAGACTAATTTTAAGGCTAAAACTCAAAAGGTAAGAAAAACTACAGTTGCTCTTGTTTAAAGATCTTCCTTTAAGAAGCGATCAAACAAGTAATCAATCACAATGTCAAAGAAAAATGAAGTCTACCCCCCAAGAGGGCATCTTTGCAATGACTATGCTGGTAAAAGAGCAGCGACAGCCTTAAGATCCGAGAACTGGACCAAAGAGAACAGGTCTCTGATCTTAAGCCTGGATTCCTATGTTAAGAAAACCACTATTGATTTTTCAGCTTAAAAATTCTTGATTTCAAAGGTGAACTTAACTGAATTTGACAGGAGAGAAAACATCTACTAAGAAAGAATGCTACATACAAATTTTACAGGCTACAGAGCAAAAAATATGACAACTTTTATTCCACAGCACAAATATCTAACCCCTGACATCAAGTCCTAAAACATATAGGAAATTGTGATTCATAAGCACAGAAGCTCATTTTGCAGAATCCATAACAAGAACTATTATCTGAGCGCCCAAACCATCCCACATTCTGTCTGTCCAGCCACTGGCAACTATGGCCATCTGAGATCAAAGGTGAGAAATCTTTTTTGCTTTGGGACCTACTATGGAAATGCAAATTTCTAATCATCCAGTCAACTTGCCAAGGCAGGTGATGGGTCTATCAGTTGTTTTGCCACATGCCAGCCCTTCAGAGTGGTTGAGCAAGCCTAAGATAACTTTACAATGAACCAGTTTTGGGGGTTAGCAAATTACTTGTGTTTTTCTGGATAGGTCCTAGGATGGAAAAAAGCAAATGGATACAATCAATCTTCACATGGGGGAAAAAAAAAAAAACACCCTAACTGACATAGCTTCAATAGCTATGTGCCTGATCTAGGTAATAATATATTTGGAAAAATCCTTTGATTTCTGTATTAAAAATCTTGAGGTTAGTCAAGTGAAAGTACTATTTTTACAGGAATTATATCTCAAGTTCCAAGATCAACAAGCTCCCCAATTCAGACATAAGAAATAACATTACATAATAGCCACTTAGTAGCTATTGTTTTACAGTCACAAAGGCTTCATTTACCATATTTCCTCAAGTGCTTTATTCAGCTGGCAGTTTTTCCCATGACAAATGTACTTTTTTTTTTTCTTAACCCCTCCATCCATCTATAAAAGGGAAACATTTAATAATTTACTTCCAATTTAAAGATATCCATCAATACTGCATTTGAAAAGACACAAGTGAGAAGGGGATAGAGGTGACTTTAATGAAAGCTACAGGTTCAGTGATTGTCTGCAGATTTAGTAGCCAAGACATCTGGCAGTGCCTAGATAATATTCTAATGACTCTTTTTTTTTTTTTTTTTTGAGTTGGCGTCTCACTCCGTCGCCCCGACTGGAGTGCAGTGGCCACTCCCGGCCCCCGCAGCCTCGACCTGCTGGGCTCCAGTGATCCTTCCGCCTCAGCCTTCCGAGTAGCTGGAACCACAGGCGCGCGCTACCACGCCCGGCTAATTTTTGATTTATTGTAGAGATGAGGTCTCACCAAGTTGCCCAGGCGGGTCTCGAACCCACGGGCTCAGGCAATCCACTCACCTCAGCCTCCCAAGATGTGGGATTACAGGCTGAGCCACCGAGCCCGGCTCTAATGACTCTTAAGTAAGAAACATGGTAAATAAAGTTTGAGACATAAACATACATTTTGAGGTTAGACAGAATAAAGCATACAAAAGACAGCACCAACAAACACTCATATGACAAAAATGACTTGGTGAATCTATTGGCGTTCTTCCCTTTCTAATTCTCTGACCTTAGGAGACCTCAGCAGTTTTCGATAATCTTCAAGTGACTGAACAGTTTCCTCATTCCCTCTACCCAGGTGATTCACTCAGAACCTCCAAAAGATACCTGCCAGTTGAACTTCCATGTCGGGTTAGGAAATTTCCAGGGTCATGGGGAGCTGGTTATTACCTTTGAAGAGCTAAAAAGCTTATTCCAAAACTTCAGAATACAAATGGTGGCTGGCCTACCAGATGTCAAGATCTGCATCTTGCCTGTACTTAACCCTGCACTTAGGGTTTGCTAAGAGCACCTAAATGCTAATAAAATCAGAGTCACTGTTAAATGTAAGACCACAAAGTCAGCAGAATATGAAAATTCCCAAGTTTTCTAAAAAAGTAAGCAGTGGGGTGCTTAAGATAAGACATACACATGAAAGACTGCCTTTCTTCTTACAAATCAATTTCATCTTCAGGTACTGATCAAAGCCTAAATTCTCTGCTAGGGTCTTTTTTCTGTAAAACCCAACAACATGATGTTTCAGTGTGATACTTGTATAATTACCTTCTCTAGTAAGCATGTCCAATAGCCATTAGTGGAGCTAAAATTTCCAGGTCCTCTTACTCTATTGGTAAGATTTAAGGTCAACATTTTCAGAATTTACAACCAAGTTCATGAAGGAACTTTACATTGTCTCTCCTTTATCTGCCTGGACATTAGGAAAGTACCAGAACTACCAGTACTAACAAACATGTGAACTTTTATTTAGTGATTTATCTAGTTACAAAACATCCCACATATCACAAAAACCAAATTCTCTACTGATAGAGATGGATTCTACTTTTAATAGACAGTTTCATGCACACTCTGTGTCTACTTTCAGCCAGGTAGCCCCAGGACTATTTTAATATCTTGGCTCTACTATTTAACTTTCAAAGGGATTACTCAGTTACCATGATGTCACTCCCAAATGACTAGGTTATAGCTCAGATTAACATAGCTTTGTGCAGCTCACTCCCACTAGAGATGGGTGTGTCTAGCGGGGGCAGGGGTGGGGGGGGGGGCAAGGCTGGGGTCCAGGGCCTTCAGTCTTCATCTCCCCGAGAGACCAGCGATTTCCATTTCACCCAACAGAAGGAGGGCTTTCCCAAATTATTCAGATGGAGCCCTATTCCTAGCTTTCTCCTTTATGGGCCATCTCCACCCAAGAACTCAAATGATTTCTTGACCCCAGCACCTGCCTGTCATTAGCCCAGAAGGCAAACAGTCTTTTTTTTGAAGCTTACGCTTCCCCTGTTTTAAAGATATTCTTGAGGCTTCCCAGACAGGATATACGCGTAAAGAGAAGCAAGCAAAACCATAAAAGAATATAATGTTCCACCCCTCACTGTGAACCTATCAAC